>PVKZ01006517.1:0-27140 GCA_004027375.1 Macroglossus sobrinus | reverse complement strand
TGGCAGGCTGGGGGGTGAGGTAAATACCCCAGGGCCACAGAGGTGGAGAGCCTTCAGGTGGGGGTGCTGCCCTCAGCCTCCCAGGGCCCACACAAGGGCTCTCCCCACCCCTCACCCCGGTGTCTTAGCGGGAGGAGAATCGCCTCCAGCATCTGTCCGGGCGGAGAGTGGCCAGGCCAGCAGCGTCCCCTCACCCACAGGTCCCATGTCCCCTCACCCACAGGTCCCGTCAGGATCCGGGGGGTCATACGACTCGGCTGCCTGACTGCCCGCCTCATGGAAACGTCTCCAGCGATTCAGTGGCCAGGGCCAGAAGAGGGAAGCTAGACCCTGGGTCTTATGCCATCAACAGCACGTTAATGATCCACACCCCACAGCAGCCATGCCGTGCTCCCCAAACCTTCGATGTCGGTGTGGCCCGAAGTTGCTCCGCCAAGCCGTGGTGTCGCCGGGACAGCAGGTGTGAGTCAAACCCAGGTGCACACTGAAGACGGTACAGCTGGGCCCCCCACCCAGCAAAGCCACCACACGCCCCAGTGCACACCTGCTGACCCCTCCCCGCCAGCGCATGACTCAGAGGCTGGTGTCCGGAGGTTACTGGTCTGAGCAGGAACCCGTGAGCAAAGCCTAGGGAATAACAAAGCCGATGCCCTGTCACCTGGACGTGGGCCCAGTGTGGGCACGTCCAGGGCGTCTGGAGCCAGCTGGCTCGGGTCGTCCGGCTCTGAGGTCACGCCACAGAGTTTGGAGCTCATCCCCCGGCAGAGGCGTCCCGAGCATGGGACGGGCACATGTGAGCACCTGGCAAACTGCGTGCACCTGGTAAGCACAAGTTCCCTGCTCCAGAGACTATTTCACTGCCCCCCACATCCTCACAGGGGCCCCCCCATTGGTAAGAGTGGAAATGGCCTGAACTAAGTGCTTACGGTTCGGAGAACTGGGTTCGGTGCGCCCCGCGCTAAGCCTGGACACCTGTACGTTACCGGGGGCAGCTTCGCACGCGCTCCGGTCCACGCCGTTGCGATCCCAGCCGACTTCCTTCGTCGCCTTCGGGAAGTGAAAGAGCGAACGTTAGTTGCCCCGTGTGACGCGGCCCGGGTGACAAGGGAGCAGCGGCGAAGGTGACGACGTGGGCCCTGACCCTCCCTCAGCCGCAAGGATCCTCTGGCATCCTTATCAAGGGGTCAGGGGGCCTCTGTTTGCTCATGCAATCGCTGGGGGCCTCACTGTCTCTCGGGGAGCCCTCTCACCCCTGGGCGGGGGGGCGCTGCTGAAAAGCTGGTATTTACTTGGGAAAGATGAGAGAAAGACTGAGACCGAACGGTGCGTGGATAAAAATGACCTGTTACAACTGATATACATTAATCCCAGTAGAGCATATGTACCTAGCAAAGAGATTACAAACATATCCTAAAATGGTAAGTTTTAATCAATGGATAGCAGGACGGGGGGTGGGAGGGTGATCGTACAATTTTTTAATCTTCGCCATAGTTTCCAAATTCTCCATAATGAATATCTATTGACTTTTAGAATCAGGAGAAACTACACATTAATCACAAGAAGCTGTTTCTTAGATCGAGCCGATAAAGATGCTTGTCTCTCTAGAACCCATGTTCCTTGAGGACCACCAGCCCCACGTGCTCAGCCATAAAAGGGATAACAGATGGAGACAGGAGCGTCCGTGAGGCCCCTGTGCTCTGCGGCCGACCCACGGCACCATCAGCGTGTGACTCCAGCACGTAGTGAGGGGGTGACCGTTCGCCATACGGGGAGATCCTTTACATCAGGAACTAACGGCCACAGGTGCGTGAAGCTGGCACACGCAGCTCGTCCCGGGCCATCAAAAGGAGAGGCCGAGGGCTCGATGGGACCGGAGCAGTGTCACAGCGTGTGGCGGGTCACTCCAGCCTTTACTGCTCTGATAGGGAAGTGACCTGGGCTCTGCTCTATCCACCCCCACCTCCCATCCTAGCGGTTAACCTTGTTCTTTTCGGTTCTGCCTCCTTAAATCAATATGAGCTTGAAGGTGACACTACGATAGCATCTTCTACCCCACGGTGGCTCGGCCTCCCCCTGCTCTGCCTGCCTCCAAGCCTAGCCCAAGATCCCTTCACTAAAAGAGACCACAGGCCACTGCCCACCCACCGGCCTCCGCTGAACGCAGACCCTTCCTCGAAGCTGGCAGTGGACTCAGCGCCTCCAGAGATTAGAGTTCCCACCATGGCCCTCACTTCCTTGAAAATGATGCTGTTTCTTTTTTAACCTTTTTTTTTTTTTTTTTTGATTTGCCATGCTGTTTTGTTTTAATTTTTTTTGTTAAAGAATGAACGCTCGCTCTTCTGGTCAAACCGGTGACCCCTGGATTTGGGTCCATATCTCAGCGATCTGTCCCGTGGTCCATCAAAGGAACGGGGGAGGCAGTAATGATGCTTTTATTAGCAACCTTTACTCTCTGTCGAAATTAAAATGAAAAGGCAACATTCATATGTAAATCCAGTTACCTTCTAGGCTCCTCGTATCCTTTATCCCTCTCGCGAAATTACGGATTATTAAGAACTGTTTGAAGACTGGGAGACAGGTTGGGGTGGGGGGAATAGTGGGGAGGCCGAGCAAGACGAGGAGGGTGGAGGCGGCAAGGTGCGTCGACCTTGACCTTCCCTCTCCCGCTCAGCAGCATCTCCGTCTGTGGTTTCACTGCTCGGCCATTGTCTGAGGCGTCCCCGGCCCGGCAGAGCCCAGCGCGGAGACGCCACGTGCCTCAAGGCTGGCCAGCACCCCGAAGCCTGCGGCCGGGTGGCAGAACGGCAGGCGGGCGGGGGAGGAGGGGGAGGCGGCAGGAGCATTCGTGCACCAACATTTCTCCTCCATCGTGAACCATTCACAGCAAGCGAGGCCCATGCACACCAATCGGCAAAGACCTCGCCTTAAAACTATGCAGCCAAATGGGAAACGTGAGAATTTAAACAGAAAGACGCCCCAAACCGAGAAATGCTCTGAACTGTTCCCACGTCTCCTCCTCAGGTAGGAACTGGGAGTGGCCAGTTCACACCGACGACCAGCACCACGGGCATCCTGAAGGATGGGGGACTTAGCTGAGGACCCGGCGAACGCGCCAGGCCCCCCGGCCCACAGCGACAGCGTGGTCCCCTGCAGTGCAGACGGCGTGTGCTCTCAAGCCGTCGTGTCTGTCTGTCGTCGTGTGAACGGAGCACGAGAAACCTGGCACAGGGACGTCGGAGGAGTCAGAATTTGCGAATCATCGGAAGCGGAGAGAAATTCCAGGTGGAGGGCATATACCATGTGCGAAGGCACGGGAACGAGAAAGCCTGTATTTTGCTCCAAGAAAGGAATGTATTTAGACATCCCCAAAGTGAGAATGTGGGTGGGAGGCGGGAATGCGAGGGGAATTCCAGGAGAAAGGTATAACGCACCCCAAAGCCAGCGTTCCTTTAAGGTGACCTCACAACGCGTCCACCTGGGGAATGTTGTGTCGATTCGAATCTCCGATGCCACCCGCAGAGAGTCTTCTCCGTCGTGTGGGTGGCACGGGGCCCAGACGCCGGGTGAGTCTGGGGTGGCCTGGCCAGACTCAGAGGACTGGGGACCTCTTCTGCACCAAATGACCGTCCACGAAGGGTCTGTCCGTGCAGGAGGGACAGAAAGCGTCTGTTGTCAGCAGGATTGACCCGGAAGTGGTCTGCTGGGGGAGGAGGGGCTGGCGACCTCCTGGCAGATGACTGCATGACACCTGTCTGACCGAGGGTGTAGTCGGCAGCAGGAGAGGACCGTGACCTGTGGCCACGTGCACGGGAGGGAGCAGGGGACTGGGCCTGGCCCAGGCGAAGGAGGAGGAGGAGGAGGAGGAGAGAGGAAGGAGGGAGGAGGAGAGGGGGCAGGGGAGGTAAAGAGCTGTGTGTTCACGGCTACGTTCCTCCCGTTTGCTCCTCCATCCCCGATGCCCCCCACCCCTCGACCTGCTAACGGGGGGCCTCTGGAGCTCTGGGTGTTGACTCTGGCTCGCTCAGAACTGCAACGGCCAATTGCCCAGACCCCCAAATGTCCAGAACGTGCCATATTCTCCCCATGGAGGCCGTCGACAGAGAAAACTGCTAAACCCAATAATCCCTGCTAGCGGGCCGGTGGCTGTTTCGCCACTTCAGACCCGTAATTGCCACCGTGTTCCACACCCGCGGCCTCGAGGAAGTCTGACGCTGCTCCCCCACGATCCCCCTCGAGCCCCTAAAAGGCGATGATGACTAGGCACCGCCCCGGAGACTGAGGGTTTGCAGAGCTGGGAGCTGGGGATCGCGTTCCCGGGTGCGTGCTGAGCGCCCAGCGCTCGGGGCCTGAACGAGACGGGGACGCCCTCGTTGGAGGGAGCACCCCACCTTTTCTCTGCATGGACATCTTCACAGGTCCCAGAGCTTAGAGTCTCTGTAGGAGGTGAAGTTGACACCTTCCCGCCCCCTCACACCATCTCAGACCCCTCAGAACCGCCCGGCCTGCCAGGGCCGCCTTCCAGAGTGGGTGTCGGGGGACCCTGTTTCTTCGGGGGATGAGCCAAGCTCAGACTCTCACCGAGGAGACCCAGGGACAGGCAATAACGTGTAGGGAGCGCTCACCCCACGTTCGGCGCTGTTCTGGCACTAACTCACGTGACCTCGCTCACTAACGTCATCTTTCTCCGCACACGGGGAAACCGAGGCATAGAGACCGAGCCGCCGCCCGTCCGTCAGCCTGCGACCGAGGCAGGACGCAGACGCGGGCAGCCAAGATGGCCCCGCACGTCCCCAGCTCCGCGACGGTCGGACGAGCCAGGAAAACCCTGGGTGACACTCGTGTCTCTGCTGCTCAGCTTCCCACGTGCCCGTGAGCCAGGCAGTCTTCTGCTCTCGCGACGTTGCCGCTCAAACATTTTGCATGCTTTTTATTATTATTATTATTATTGGGTCACTTGCCTTCTTCCCGTCGATTTGCAGGGGAACTTTCCACAGGCCGGTGACCAGTCCTTCGCAGACGTGGCGGGTGTTGCAAGTGCTTCTTCCAGCCAGAGCGTGTCCAAGTTCATTTCCACGATGAGCAGAGATGTGTCCGTTAGGTGAAGCCCAGCTCATAGACATTTTCCTTTACAATGTTTAGCCTTTGCTGCCTCCTGTTAAAAGCACATTGCCCTGGCCCAAGGTCACGAAAATACGCTTCTGTGTCTTCTTTCTAGACCTACCTTTGACATTTCCAGCGAGGATCCACCTTCCACTGTTACTGTTATTTTTTATAGTTGGTACAGGTGAGCGTTGAGATACACGATTCTGCAAACGGAACAGCCATCGATTTCAGCAGCACGCGAAGAGTGGCGTTAAGCTGTGCCCAGGCAGGAACCTACCGGAAGCTGGGACAGAGGCCTGGAACCCCGGGAGCACGGCCCTGCTGACACCTGGACCTCAGAGTCGCAGCCTCCAGAACCGTAAGGTGATAAACGTCTGTCATTTGAGTCACCGCAGCGGGAACAAACCGTGTGCAGCCACAAGAGCGTTGGTTTTCACAAGTGTCTCTCCAGTAACAGACTCCAGACGCTGTCTCTCGTTCCAAGGAATAACGCGTGTATTCACATTAATTTTTCACCGAGGGAGTGATGTCTGGGGTGGCCAGAGCAGCTGCGTTCCCGTAAAGAACTATAAAAACGATAACGCCCGACACCCCCACGACCTGTCTCTGGCGTGAGCGAGGAGGGGTGTTTCGGGGGTGACCCTTCTGGTTTTGTCTCCAACGTCTCGAAGGGAAATTCGTGGCTCCTGTGTTGGGAAGGAGGCGAGGGAAGCTCCTGTGAGACGGCAGTTACCTGGGTGAGCACGGCTCTCGCTCCACACCTGGACGGCCACCCATCTCTCTTCTCGGCGACCCCATGACGAACCCAGCTGCCGAGACGGGCCGTGTCCAGGTGGGGAAGAGGAAAGACCATCCAGCCGGGCTCTCTACCCGGTCCTGGCACTAGGCATGGGTCAGGTAAACCCACGTGAGAATTCCAACTCTGATAGTCATCCACTGTCACCGGCAACTCCAGACGGGCCACCATGCCTCGCTGAGCCCTCGCTTCTCCCCTTACAGATCATCAGACCTCCTACGCCACAGGACCAAGCGAGGCCAGGGGACAAGAGGGGACCCCTCCAGGCCTGGCACAGACAGCTGGACGCCGCTCCTTCCGTGAGGTCCCCCCGAGTCTCTCCTCTCCCCGCCCTCCAGCGTCCCCTCCGCTCCTGGGCTGTCACCGACAGCCTCCGTGGCACAGGGGTGGCCCGGAGCCGGGTTTGGAAATTGAAAGGCCATTTCACCGTCTCTTCCAAAACGGGTTAAACAGCATGATCTCTCATTACCCATTGACGGAAATGGGAAATGCAGAATAATGTGCAATAACCAGTTTCGGCCAATTCTGATTTGCGCTCCAGCTCCCTTTTCGCTGAGATAATAACAGGGGAGCGTGTGTTCACGAGGCTTCTGTAAAGAAGGCGCAGATGAACGCCACGTCGGGTGACTGCAGCCGCAGAGCCTCTGTCAAACGTGCTGCCAGAAGCTCGCTTTATCTTCCCTCTGATGCATCTCAGATTTTATCTACCCTTTTATATTTTTTTTGTCCTTAATTTTAAATCTATTTTATTATTTTTTTTTTCCTATGTAAGCACCAAGGGGGTTGTTGGCTACTCATTCTTTTGGAAGCAATTATCCACAAGAGAGGCGTTCACTTCATTTGGGTTGCGTTTTATATCCAGGCCATGATAAAAATGCACAAAACTGACTTTGCCTGAGCAGCCCAGATGCAGAGAAACCCTTCCGTGTGAGTTCCGATCCGGGGGACGGGGGGCCCAGCCCGCTGGAAGGACCAGGTGAGTGACCCTTGCTCATACCACATTCCCTCCTGTGGCCTTAAGACTATCTCTTTGCTGCCTAACAGTGCAAGTAAAAACTTTTCATTTCATTGCCCATTAATGCAAACCTTTTAGACCTCAAGCTGTCTGCAAATTTGCAAAGAGATGTTTTTGCTTAGTCTGAAGAAGGAGGCCTCTTACCTAGATGGTGGTAAAGTCCTCTTACTTCTCAGTCTTTTTTTTTTTCATAGATGCTTAGGGTGGGGTTTGGAAAGGGATGACTTGACATCCCGTCCCTACGAAATTCTTTGCAATCGCAAAGTTCTGTAGGATGTCTCAGATACGTTAAAAAGCTGTGTGGATGTCGCATTCTACTGCATTCCGTTTTAATATACTAATGACGCTTTAACGTAATTATCATCAGCAACAAAAACAACAACAACAACAACAAAACTTTCCTATCTGTCTTGTGGGTATTAAGCGAGAGGCCACAGAATTGATTTTTATCAGTTTTACAAAACGTGGCTGAACGGAAGAGAGTTTACGTCAAATCGCGCACTGGTGCGGGCATCCAAGCCCCTTCCTTCTCTTTTCTCGGCTTCGGTCTCGCGTATTTACGATCCTTAGCCACGTGGACATGTGGACAGAAACGTCCTGGGCTCTTTTTGGCTCCATGAGCTCCCTCCGGGCACTGGCCAGGGGGAGGGGACCAGGCACACCCACAGGGTGGCGGGCCGCAGCCTGAAGGCAACGCTTGCTGACAATGGCTCCAGCTTCTTGCCGAATGATTAAGTTGCTGGTGACTGTTCCCCTGATCCATTAGCCAAAATATTTACTGCTTTCAGGAAATATGTGTCAGTGAACTGTTTTTCGTTAAGAAGGTAGCTGATGATGTGTCTTGTTTTTTCGTTAATGCTATGGTTCCTTCCTGGGGGGACTCTCTCCCTGCCCAGCCCCGGGATGGCACCTGTAATGAGGCCCTTGTACGGGGCACTTTTTGACATGAAAGAACACGGAGCTTTGCTCTGTTGGAGGCTAAGAGCATCCAGACTGAGAAGAAAATATCTTCTAAGGAGACGAGCTCCATGAGCTGTATTTATAATCTGTGGGGATGATTCCTTGCTCATTTCATGAATGAATTTTGCCTTTTGTCCTGGAGCCTTTGCTTTTTTCCCTCCTTGAAGAAAAATAATCACGCGACCCAAGTTAACAAACCCAAGGGGGCAGCTTGCTTTGGTGGAGGGGTGCGCTTTCAAAAGCAGCTCCCATTTCATCTCAGACAGAAACATGAGTACTCAGGTCCCCACAGTTCACTAAAGCGGTGGTTGTACTCACCCCTCGGCCACCTCTTGGAGGGGTGGCAGCTTGTGAAGGAGTCTTAGCTGCCAGAGCCTGCAGGGTGAACGGGCAGCACCGCCCTGGGGACCCTACCTGCCAGGCTGGGACCTGCCCCTCCACCTCTCACCTCACGGTTCTGTCTCCCCCTGCAGAAACCCTCCATTCTCCACCGAATCGAAACACATCCACCTGTCAGGCCCACCTGAAGTGGGGAGGGGCATCTCGATCCCCTTCTGCCTTAAATCCCCTCCAATTACTTCCCACCACTAGAGTGTGACTTACAGAGGGCAGGTCTGAGTTTATCTGCAGTGTGTGTGTGGTGTGTGTGTGTGGCGTGTGCATGAGTGTATGTGTATGTGGTTAGTGTGTGCATGGTCTGTGTGTATGTACATGTGTATGGCATGTGTGTATGGTCTGTGTATGTGTATGTGTTGAGTGTGTGTGCATGGGTTGGGGTGTGGTCTGTGTGGGCGCAGGTGTGGGGTGTGTATGTGCATGGTCTGTACGTTTATGTACATGTGTGAGGTGTGCCTGTGTGAAGATGTGGGCTGTGTGTACATGGTCTGTGTGTAGGTACATGTGTGGGGTATACAAGTGTGCATGCTGTCTGTGTGTGTGCAGGTGTGGGGTGTGCATGTGTACGTGGTCTCTGTGTGTGTGCAGGTGTGGAGTGTGCATACATGCGTGGTCTGTGTGTGTGTGTAGGCGTGGTGTGTGTGTCTGTGCACACTATGTGTGTGCAGGTATGGGGTGTGTGTGTGTGTGGTCTGTGTGTGTAAATGTGTGTGTGCTCTGTGTGTGTGTGCAGGTGTGGGGTGTGTGTATGTGCACACTGTGTGTGTGCAGGTGTGGGTGTGTGTGTGTGTGCAGGTGTGGAGTGTGCGTGCGTGGTTTCTGTCTGTGTGCAGGGGTAGGGTGTGCGTGTGTGCAGGTGTGAGGTGTGTGTGTGCACGTTCTGTGTGTGTGCAGGTGTGGGCTGTGCGTGTGTGGCCTCTGTGTGTGTGCAAGAGTGGGGTATGTATGTGTGCACACTATATGTGTGCATGTGTGGAGTGTGCATGCATGCATGCATGGTCTCTGTGTGTGTGCATGCATACACTCTGTGTGTGTGTGCAGGCATGCTCAGGCATAGCCGAGTCTGGCTAACATCCACAGAATGGACAGAATGGGGGCGAGCACGGGGCAGCCATAGCAGGACCTCAGCTGTCACCCTGGACCGGCCCTGAGCGTTGGCTTTTCACCGGTATTTGCCTTGTTTCTGTGTAAAGTGTCCTGCTGTCATGTGTGCATGCGTCTGAATTCCTAAATCCTTTCTGAATAACGTCCACTCCTGGCCTAAGTCCCTCAAGGCACCATCGGGGGCCCGTGGGGGTGCAGTGTTTGTCAGTGTTGGTTGGTTGTCCGTACTGATAGATATATTTTATTACTTTGCTTCTTCTGGACAGGAAGCAATGGTCTAACTGGCCTGTCTCAGGTCACACTTGCCCTCAATTGAGGCAAGAGGAGACACTTATTTACCTGTCGGACCCTCTGACAATGCACACAGCAGTGTCTTTCTCCGAAAGAAGCTGGGTGCTGGCACCAAACGTGACAATTAACGCGAGGCACGCACCCCAGACGGGAGGGCGAGGCAGAGTCCCGAGGCCCGGGTCTGTCATGGGCGTCCGAGCCGCTATCCAAAGTCACATTCTTCCCTCTCCCCACCCACAACCTTCTCATCAAAACCAAGACAGCCCCTCGCTGAGGAAGGCCGCAGGTGCGCAGATGCTGCTTCCTTAAATCAGGACATCCGTCAAAGAGCTTTGACAGAACCTTGTCGACGAAGACAAAAAAAAAAAAAAAAAAATGCGGAACATGTGGCCGAACTGTATTTGGGGGAAAAAAACAGCGACAACACATGTGCTCTTCTCCCCACTCGGTGTTCCGCCCTTGCCGTGAAACCTTCTCTCCTCTTCGTGCAGAATTTACGAGGCTCCCCCATGTTCAATCTCCTGCTTCGACTTTGATCTCGAGCGACACTTCCGTCGGGCATCAGAGCCGGATCAGAGCGAATGCGAACCAAAAGCACGAATGTTAGATTCTTACCGCGGTGGGGGAAACGCTGCTCTCACACACGGCCCTGGTCTCTCAGCCCGGGTCACATGACTTAGGCAGTGACTCTGAGCCTCAATTTCCATATCTGTTAAGTGGGAGTCAAAATCAAAAAGGGGGGTGCCTCTTTACCTGGGGTAGCGTGACGATTCAGTGCCATCATTCATCATACCTAGTAAGTGGTACGTAATAAACTGGCATTTGCCGAGTGGATGCTATCTGTGTATTGGGAGCTTTATATATGTCATCTTTCTATGCCTTAAAATAATTTTATCGGGGTGTTTAATCCCCATTTTGCAGAGGAGCAAACTGAGGTTCCGAGACAGGATGTCACCTCCTGAAGTTTCTAAAGCGAGGAAGCTCTTTTGGACACGGCCGGCTGCCCGAGCACTCAGAAATTACACCAGCCACTGCGCGCTTTTCAAGTGTGTGCCTCCAACAGGCCCTGGAGGGCCAGGGGTGTGGCTTCCCTGCACCCAGGTGGGACCCAGAGCCGGTGGAGTCCCTGGCTGGTCACCGTACATGCCACAAAACGGTTATAAGGTCACTCTCAACTCGTGCATCAAGACGTTTTTTTAAGGGTTGGAAAGCGCCAAGTTAAGAAGTAGAGAAAATAGCAGAAGGTGAATGATTTATACATTCCCGTTCATTGAGTCATCAGAAACCTCCGTTCTCTGTCGGCTTCTCGAGACTGGCCCACCTGGGCCGCCCGAGTCCCATCGGCCTTTCAAAGAAGCCCACGTCCCTGCCGACGCCAGCTCGCCGGGCCAGCCGTCCCCTCCGAGATGAGATGGCTCACACCCCGACTCGGGAAATGAAGGCGAGACCGAGAGAGGGGAGAAGGGTCTGCAGGGCGGAGAAGGTGAAGGCATTTCCATATCACCGTCTCGTGGCTTGGTCGGGGCAGAATGAAAAGTCCTCATTATTAAATCACAAAGCAATTAAAAAATTAAAAATTCCATAAGACCCTACATAAAAGAAACGCGCGTGTGTAATGATGGATTAGAAAGTGCAAGTCGGGAGGAGAGAGAAAGGAAGAGCCCGCGGCCTCCGGGCCCGCTCTCTCGGTGGCTGCGACGGTGGCTCCCGCCAGCCCCCTCACGCCAGCCGCGAGAACTAATAAATTCTGGGCTCCCCTGCCTAGAAGCCAAGGCCGATTAATATCTGCCTACCTTGTTACCTAATTCATTATGGAATAGCAGTTAATTTGATTTGATATTATTTTAATAAAATTCTGTAATATATTAGATTGTTTCAGGCTATCAAAATAATTTTCCAATTATTACGGTTACTCAAGCAAGTCTTTTTTTTTTTTTTTCCTTCCCCCTTCATGAGCGGCAGTTGGTCTGACTCAGAATATATTAGCTCCTACAGCTCTATCCCGGCTGGGGAGCTGGGGGCCCATGCATGGTTTACCCAGACAGCTGCCACGAATGGGCGGCGGCAGCTCACGGCCAAGGGCCCCGGCCGCAGACGGACGTGTCCGCGTGTCTCTCTGACCCCTGACCTGGCGGCTTTCCGACCGCTGTGTTAAATGCTATGCTACCATCGAGGTCAATTTAGACTTAAAACACAACCTTGGACGCCAGCGAGCGGAGGGCTGGCAGTGGCTGGGGAACTGGGTGATCGATTACACCTGCCGGCCAGTGCGTGCTTTAAGAGTTCAAGTTCGACGCTCGCTCTGTTGGCGCCTGACCTTCCTGAACCACGAGCTCATTGAGCCCCCAAACGGGAAGGGCTGACCTGATTCGCAGCGTGGCCTGAGGTGTCAGAGGCCACCCCTTCTGCAAAAGCGGCGAGCGCTGGCATGTATCGGGCCCAAGAATGCGGTGTCCCCTCCTCTCCTCCCTGTCCTTCTGCTTGGGAGGCGAGGACAGGGAGGATCGGAAGGAACCTCGGGAGGAAATGTGGGGGCGTGGGGAGCCTGGTTTGGGTTCCTGATGTGTGTGTGCAGCTCCTGACGTGTGCGACAAGGACCCATGGTGTCTGTACCCGACTGGAGACTCGGGCGTCTTCACTCTGTCCCTCGGCCCTGGTAGGGCCTCCCGAGGAGGCTGAGACAGTCGACAGGCTCCATCGCTCACTCATTCATTCAGCACACGTTTGCAGCACGCCGAGGACAAGCCTTGAGCTGCCTGCGGCGAGCGAGGCAGGCGGCGTCCCCAACCGCCCGGAGCTCGCCCGGCACCAGAGCAGGGCCTGCAGCCAGCACCGTGGCCGGCACGTGGCAGGTCCCAGCTGATAACGGGGGCACCAGGTAGTGACCGAATCCTAACATGAGCAAATTACAAATAAAACGATTCAGTGAGTGTGTGGTGAGAATCTACGGAAGAAAGGCACAGGGGGACAGGAAGGCTGAAAAGCAGGGGACAAAGTCCGTCTGGGTTTAGCGTCTGCAGAGGTGGCCAGGGGAAGAGGGAGGGACAGTGCTCCAGGCAGTGCCCACAGCACAATGGCAGAGGGATTCGGGGGACTGGGAGAGGGGGCCACCGTTGGGGAGCAGAAGGGGCTGCGGCATCACTGTGGGCACCGTAAGGTCGGGGAGTCGCAAGCCCCCAGAGGCACTGCGGTTTCAGACTCGGGAGCAGCATGCTCAGGCCCGTGTATGTAAAAGCTTGTTGTGTCTGGTGTGGACAGCAGGCTGGCACGGGCAAGGGCAGGGGTGGATGACCACAGAGAGGCCATGCCGGGTGCCCGGGGAGGAGGTGACGTCCACTTGGAGCCGTGCGGACGTCACGGTTCGACTCGGCCAGCCCCTGGGTGACTCACGCCTCTGTGTGTCAGGGTGGCAGGAGGCAGGGGACGCGCTGAGCGAGATTCCTCAAGCACAAGGCCACTTGGCTCCGTGGCCGTGCCCGGCCATCCTCCACCTCACCCGAGGACCCCGGACGTCCAAAGCCCTCTTGGCTCACCGTGCATGTCATACTGTCCCCTGTCCCCGCCAGGGCCCTGCCGGCTTGCAGCCGCCCAGCCCCCAGGCTGACCGGACGCTGCCCACCCCAACCCAGAGCCCGTCCGGGGTCACTTACTCCGTCCCGCCAGGCCAAGCACGAGAGACACTCCCGGTGGCTGTGAAGAGCTTGTGTTTCTCGAAGGCCACTCGCCCTAGGGGGCCAGCGTCTGACCAGAGGTGACGGGTGGAGTCGACCAACCGACGAGCTCCCGGCTTCTGAGCAGTTCCAGCTTCCACGCCCAGACTGTGGGACCCAGAAGCTCCGATGTCACCTTCCCAAGTCTTGTCCAAGTGAGACGAACGGTCAGTGCTTCTTTGTTGCACGACCGGCTAAGAAGCTGGCAGCGCCTCAAAATCGCTGCACGATGCTTACAACGTCTTTGTAGGGACAACTTCGCCACTTGGCGGTAAACCCGGGCGGCTTTATCACTCCTTGATAACTTCCCGTGTCACGTTTATGAAACCAAAGAGCCAGCATCGAAGGCGACGGGCCACCATTGTTCCCATGCCGGAGATGCGAGGGCTCAGGCCCTGGTTCACGGCCTGCCCGGAGGACGTGGCCGGAGGATGCAGCCCGGGAGCCGGCGGATGCAGGAGGGGGCTCGGGTGTGGCCAACACGCGGGTCACTGAACACAGCCACAGGCGGGGGGCCATTTCGGGAAGCCGTGTCTCAAAGCAGGGAGCCTCCGCGAGCTCCTTGTCCACCTCCCAAAGGTCAGCCCCACGGCGCCATGCCCTCCCTGCCCCCGGCTGTCCCTGCTGGGACGAGGGAGGACCCGTCCTGGACAACGGAGGACGTGGCACAAGGCCGCAGGAGCAGCCGCCACCGCGTTGCCCCACGAGGAGCAGGGCCGGGAACGCCTGGGCTGCACCAGGGCCTGTCCAGCCACCCTGGGTGGGGCCCTCACTGTCGTCACCATCATCCAGACCACCCAGAGAGCCACATCTGTCCAGGGCGGCCGGCCTAGGCCCCCGGATCCAGCCTGTTGCGGATTATGGGGAACTGGCTGCCAGCACCTCCAAACCCCACAGCTGGTGAACACCAGGCCGTTTTCTGAGCCGATTTCTGCTATCTGGGCCCCATGCGCCCCCCCCACGAGCCCCCAACGCTCTCGTGTGCAGCCGACCATGTCCTCCCCAGGGCTCCCCGCTTCCGGGGAGCGGGGCGGAGCTCCCAAGCTGTGTGCTCTGCGGTTTCAGCTCAGACCTCAGCGGCTGGCCCACTGCAGACCCCAGTCCCCGGCTGGAGCCTGGCCCACCTCACTGCAGACCTTGTCTTCTTCTGGAAACTTCCCTCTTCCTGCAGCTTCTCCTCCCAGACGTGCTCCGGAAGGCAGCCGGGGCTCCTCCACTCTCTCTGCAGAAATCTCTGCGTGCTCGCCCTGCCTGCCTTCTGTGGGACACCGACCCCCAACACCCAGGCCCCCAACACCCAGGCCCAGCCACACTCCCTCTCCAGCTGGCCACGGTCCCCAGGCCCCCTGGGCGGACGCCACAGTGTCCCCAGCGGCCGTGCACAGCGAGCCAGGCCAGGGCAGCGAGCACGGCCACGCGCAGAGCACCCTGCCGCCTGCCCTCCACACCAGTCCTGCCCAGCCAGAGTGTCCCCACCCCCGCTCCGGTTTCCCTTCTCTTGGGGGTGTCATGCCCACCTCCCCCACTTAGTCAGAGCCTCTTCTGAAGGACACGACGCCCTGGCTTGCTCTGGCCTTGACACCCAGCTGCGCTGGTCTCCAGCTGTGTGACCCGGGGGAAGTCACTGTCCTCTCCGTGCCTCAGTGTCTCTCTCGGTGAAGTGGGTGAACACGGTCGCTTCGAGGGTGCCGGGAAGGTGAATATAAAAGAAACAACCCATCATGCGCCCCCGTGAGGCTCTCATCCGGGCACCCAGTCGGCTTCTCTTCGTGGGGACCCTGACACCAGCATGCTCCCAGCGTCTCCATTCAGGGGACCGACCGACGGTGGCTCACGATGAAGGGTGGCTTGGAATTACACAGTGTTCACAGATGGGGCACGTTTCGCTGGACGTCCTCGGCCGAGACAGTCTGGCCTGGGGGCCCGGCGGGGCCTCGTCCTGCGGCCTGACCTGGGGCGGGTGGGGGGGGGGGCTTCCTCCACCTTCTCGTGACTCGGTTTCCTCATCGGTAAATGGGGAGGATGATAGTATCCACCTCCCGTGGTGGTGCGTCAAGTTCAAATGCATTAATGCACGCGAAGCACTTAGAACAGCGACTCGCACACAGAAGGACTGTGATTATTATTAATAATATTATTACTGCAGAAAGAGCACTCGGCAGAGAGTCTGGGGCACACAGGAGCACACAGGTTCTAGATGCGGCTTGTCCTGCAGTGGTGACAACATGGGTTTTGGCGTCAGATAAGGCTGGGTCCCAGGCTCAGTCTAGCCCGTGCCAGCTGTGTCCCCCTCGGGCCCCTGAGCTGTAGTGTCCCTCCTCTGTCCAAAGAGGCCACACACACTCGGGGAACCAGGCCGGCTCCACTGTGACGTGCCCGAACCCGCTTGCAGAGTGCAAAGCTCCACAGAGAGAAGGCTCAGCGTTCCACAGCCGAGGACAGTTGGAGCCGCCAGGTAGGGCCACAGGGCTCCTCGGTCAGTCAGGGGCCTCTCCACCCTCCGGCCAAGGGCTTCGTGACCTCCGGTGGCCCTTTCTTTCTGCTGGTCAGTCCCGAGAATGAGAGGCCCTCCCAGTCCCCGGTCCCCAAGGAGCGTGAGGCCGGGGCCTGGGCAGCTGGGCAGAGCTGACCTGCCCCTCTCTCGACCCTGGGCCCAGGGACCACAAGCATCCTCGCCCCCTGGGAGGGCCTGGGTTGTCATCGGTGTCCACAGAGGCCCAAGAGCACCAGAGGGCAGCGTCTTGAAAAGGCCCGTCTCCTGGTTTTTATCAGCATCGCCGAGAAGAAATGCCGAGAAAATGTAAAGCTGAACCCTGAAGTGGGGGAAACTACTCCCCACATGACCTGAGAATAATTATTACGATTCTCGGCGTTTAAAACGCCGGGGAGATCAAAGCCAGGGGAGGAGGCCAGGGTTGCATTATCTGGCCGGGTTTTCACTAACAGCATCTTCGGCGTGTGGGCGCCGAGGACGATGGCGGAGCTGGGAGAATCAGCGCCCACACTCACCTTGGAAGCCGAGCCTCCCTCAGAGCAGCGGGATGGCATGGGAAGGGTCCCTGGCATCCTGTGTCACCCACCGAGGCACCGTGGGGCCCCGAACGAGTTATGTTCTGCTCAGAGCCTCAACGTCCACATGGCCGGGGTTGAGGGGGGCAGGGGGGGAGGTCCCTCCAGTATCCCTTCTCGCCGTGTCCATGAGTGACACGTGTGTCCTAAAGGATGGGACACGTGAGGCAAGGCATCACGGACGTGATGACCGGTGGAGGAGGCTCGGGGTCTGTGGGAGCACCGCCCACCCAGAGCGTCCGGAGCACCTGGAGGACGAGGACAGGCTTGGGCCAAGTGCTGAAGACCAGCGAGGTTCCCTGGAAAACACGGAAGCCCAGCGGGATCCAGGCAGAAAGCCAAGGATGGCTAATCATGGCGCATCCACTGACGCACACCTGACACAGGTGCGTTGCGAAGCCCCCACCTGGATGCACACAGGGCTGGGCAGCATCGGGGTGTGCAGCAGCACAAACTAAGGATGTGCCACCCACCCACCCACTCCCCTGCCTCCCCCAGAGTCTCCATGGGATGTCACCTCTGGAGTGGGCCAGCTCGTGCTGAACTCAGGCAAGGTGAGAGGACGGCCCACCCCGGTCTTTAAAAGCATCCGCGTTGCCCTCTGGCTGCTTCGTAAGCTTCCGGTCCCCCAGCCCCGGGCTCCGCCCCTCCTGCACCGTCTCAGCCAGCTGAGGCTGCTGTGACAGAGGACCCTCGGCGGGTCCTGGAGGCTGTGAAGTCTGAGGTCCAGGTGACAGACAGCAGATCTGGAGTGTGGCAAGAGATCTCTCTCGTTCTGGTTTGGAGCCAGGGGCTTCCTGTGTCCTCACCTGGCTGGAGGTGAGCCGAGGAGAGAGAGAAAGCTCGGTCTCTTCTTATTGAGGCACTAATCCCATCAGGAGGGCTCCACCCAAAGGACCTCATCTGATCCTAACCTCTTCCCAAAGACCCCTCCGCCCAAACGTCGTCACGTTGGGGAGCAGGGTTTCAGCACGTGAACCCGTCAAGGGAACAAACAGCGTCCAGAGGACTCACCCGCTCGGTCACCTTCTCCCCCCGCCACACCTGGACCCCCTTCGCGTTCTGCCTCCCATGAAAGACACACCCTTCGCGTGGGGCGTGCCACCCAGGCCAGGCAGTCTGTCCTCTGAGAGCGCCTCGCTGGAGCAGAGTCAGCACGATGGGTGTCACGGAGAAGCGGTGTCTCAAAAGCCCCAGTGTCTACAAATGTTCACACGCCAGCCACTCAGAACCAGGTTTCACAGCTCCGATGCCACAAGAGCCACCCAGATGTGCTCCCTGAGCCAGCAGGAGCTAAACAGTAGCCACCCCGCTTCAGGCAGGACACGTCCCCTTCAATGTGGCAGAGTCCCCCCCACCCCGCACCCTGCACCCCACGCTGGTCAGATGGATTCCGGGTCCTGCAGGCATTTGCGTTTGCAGCCTCTGGAACCACAGACTCCAAAGACACCTCCGTTTCTGTCCGTGTTGTAAGGGAGTTGCTTTATTGCACATGTCCCAACATGAACGTTCTGCGGGGAAACACCCCCCAGAAACCCCTGCACCGCGTGTCCCCCGCTGCAGTGGCGGGGAGCACGAGGCCTCGGCCTGCTCCCCACGTTCACTCCGCATTTAACTGACTCGCTCGGCAACTCAGCAAAGTGGGCGCCGGCCCCCGTTTCAAAACAGCCAGAGCACAGCTGTGGGAAGCTGGAGGGCGTGCTCAGGGTCACCGGCCAGTGAGAGTCACAGCCTGGACGGGACCCAGGGGTTCTGACTCCGCGTCCAGTGCCCACCACACCACAAGGAGCGCCACCCACACAGAAAGGGCCCAACGTCAGCTTCTGTCAACAGCAGAGTGGTGGGCGGATGTGCACGGATTTCCATCCGTTCCACGAGCATTTCTCTGAAACCCAAACGCTTAACGTACAGTATGTAAGAAAAGTTTCCCACACGCACACACGTGCATGCACACGCATGCACATACACACAGACACACACACACACACACACACACACGTGCACACACACTCACACATGCACACACACAGTCTCTAGCTCGTTTGCTGGTGCCCAGCGAGCACCAGCCCCCGACCACCAAAGGGACTTCTGTTTCTTATTAAGCCGCTCTGGTCTAGATCAGAGATAAGGCGGGATAATGTCTTCAGATGAAAAAGCAAAACCTGGGAACAGAATGACGGTCTTCCAGTCAACCATCATCAGGAGCCAGGGCCCCAGGGGTCGGAGGCCGGGACCTGTGCAGGCGTCCTGTCACAGCGGGGAGAAGAGGAGATACGGGGGAGGGGCATTGTGGTCCTTCGTGATCGCCCCGGATCTCAGGAGCACCTCTTCTCTTCTCTTGAGAACAATCCTAGAATAATGAGAGCATCGTTCATTCAGCTCTTGGCCACGTCTAGGGGCGGCACGGTGACAAAGGCACCCCTCCGATGAGAGAACTCCTGGTGTCGTGTGACAGAAAGGCACGGAGATGACAGATGACGGAAGATCCTTAAGGGTGCTAGGATGACTGTCCCCTAAAATGTGTCCCCCTAACCCCGGTCACATGCCTCCCATGTGCCTGCGCTGTGCGGGGTCCTCTCACCCCTCAGCTTCCCCGGTCCCTTGTCCCCCATGTGCCTTCCAGGTCTTTCCATCTGCCTGATTCCATCTGTTCTTCCAGACCTCTGTCAACCACCTTCTCCTCCCCAGAGCCGTCCATGAAGGAAGCGTTTATCATAGCGGCTCCTTCGCGTCCGCAGGCCCTTCATCCCGCGTGTGTTCACTGGTGTGCATCTTCCCCACTAGACTAGCTCTTCCTGGGGTCAGAAACGAGGTCTGATGTTACAGTCCGGGGGTGTCTGAGAAGAGCGAGAGTCACAGCATCTTGGAACGGAGGAGGACGCGCCTCGTCCAATGCCACACGAAACACCTGAACCCCCTCTGCCGTTCCTGAGAGGCAGCTGCCCGTCGTCTGCTTGGTTGCCTCCCAGGACGGGGAGCTCTTGTTCTTACAAGGCAGCCAACTCCATCCTTGGATGACCTTGATCATTAAAAAAAAAAAAAAGTCTTTCTCACAAGGAACCAAAATTTACTTGGCTGCAGCCTCTGCTTCCCAGTCCACGTTCTATCTTTTGGGGCCTCCCACAATTCTCTGCTCCTCCCCCTCTCAATGGCACTCTGGGTACTTGAAGACAGAGGTCTGGTTCCTCCCGAGCTTTCTCCAGGATGACGTCTCGGGTCCTTTAATTCCTCCTCATGTGACTTCTTTTGGAATTCTCGGACCCCCTTGGCCGCCTTCCCCGGGACCTGCTTAGGATTCCTTAAAAGGTTCCAGTCCCCATTTTAATGGTAGGAACCTTTCTCCAGGGCCGAACGGCCGGCCAGGAAGCCGGGGAGGGTGGCGCTTCCACATGGCAGAAACCCATCACATGGTCTCCACTTTTCGCCACGATTTCTGCCTCCGTCAAGTGAGGATGACATGAATTGTGCCCACTCTACGGGGTTGTCCTGCAGATGAGATGAAATAATTGTGGCAAATACTGTAGAGGCTCGGTGCGCACAGCAGGCAGGGATGACACACAGTTCCTAATTCCACCTGTGTCACGGGCTCTCTTCCTCTGATTTTAAATTCCTTTCTCGAGGCCAATTTTATTTTTAAATGTCCCCTGAATAATTGGGTAAGAATTCAAGATCAGAGAAAGGAAACACGCGGATACATTTAAACCAAAGATTGTTTAACTCTGGATTACCATCATCCAGTTGTCAAACAAATCCCGTGCCGTGGGTTCTGACAGACCCCCACATTCATTTTTAAGGTCATTGTTGAAAACAACAACTTTCTAATGAGGTTAAAAACATGTACTAATTCTCCAGGCAATTAAATGCATATCATCCACTCTACCTCGCCTTGACTTTGTCATTTTCAACATTTCCTCTAAAGGGTAGAGTAAGCTCTTTTGGACTCCACGATATTTCCCCCCAATGGCACAGTGTCTCAGAAGTTACAGGACCATAGAATCCTCATGCCGCTGAGAACAAAAGATACCACCTGGTCTGGATCTCTCATTTCCAGGTGGAGCATCTCTCTTCCAGGTGCAGAGAAGAAGAGGCGGTGGCTGAGCCAGGACCTCCTCCCATCTGAAAAGGCAGGGACCTAACCAAGCCCGGGGCGATCTGGGCAAGGCACACAGCCCTTGCATACCCTGCAGCCTTTGGATTCACAGGTGAATCCAAAGGGACAGAAAGCCAAAACGATCTCAAAAAAAAAATAAAGAATAAACTTGAAGGACTCACACTTCCTGCTTTCAACACGTATTACCATGTGACAGCAATGAAGACCGTACAACACCAGCAGGAGAGAGCTAGACTGGTCAATGGGATAGAATGGGGATCCTGGAATAAACCTTCACGTGTATGGTCGACTGATTTTTTTACTAGGGTGCCAGGACAATAAAACCAGATGCCCACATGCAAAAAAAAAAAAAAAAAAAAAACTGAATTGTACCCCTACCTTCCACATATGCAAACATATGCTCCAAATGGATCAAACACCTAGATACAGGGCTCCAATCGCAAAGCTCTTAGAAGAAAAAAGGAAGACCATCTTTGTAAGCTAGGTTAAGCAACTCTTTCTCAGCTGGGACAACAAAAGCACAAATGACCAAAGAGAAAATAGACAAACTGGACTTCGTCTAAATGTAAAACTTTTCACATCGTAAGATAGTATCAAGAAAATTACAAGATAACCCACGGCATGGGAACCAATATTTGCGAGTCATACATCTGATAAGCGATTTCTGTCTAGATATACAACACACTCTTACAACTTTATAATAATAATTAAAAAAAAACACAATAAACAACCCAATTTAAAAACGGGAAAGATCGGAATAGACATTTTTCCAAAGAAAATATACCAACGGCCAATGAGGGTATGAAAAGACTGTCAATATCTCCTCAGCCATCAGAGGAATGCAAATCGACTCCACTTCACACCCCCTGAAACGGAACCAAAAGGATGGACAGGAACCAGCTCTGACGAGGACGTGGAGTTTCTGCTGCCTTGGGAAGGCGTCCAGGGGTCCCTCAAAACGTTCAAGGTACAGTTACTAAATGACTCGACGGTTCCACTCCAAGGCAGACACCCAAGAGGAAGGAAAACGTACATGCTCGCAAAGCTTGGAGGTGAATGTGCCACAGTGTTAGTCAATGTCTATATTCCAGAAGCGAGAGCAAATAGACACAACCCAAGTGTCCATCACCTGAAGAATGGATGAATAAAAATGTAGTGATCGACCACATTTATGTGAAAAGATTATGTAGGATAAGTGAAAGAAGCCGGTCCCAATAGAACCCATATCACGTGACTGCATTTATTCAAAGTGGCCAGAACAGACACATTCACAGAGACAGACGTAGGCTACTATTTATTGGCCTAGGGTTGGGGAACAGAGGGTGAGCACTGTTAATGGGACAAGAGGACTTCTTGGAGAGATGAAAATGTTGTAAGACTGGATTGCAGGGATGGCTGCACACCCTTGAAAATGTACCAAAAATCACGGAACTGTTCTCTTGGTGTATGTGGGTTCTATCTCAATAAAGTCGTTTCTAGAAAGGAAAGCGGTCAACTTAAACCTTCGTTTATTCGTGATTCAACATCCACTGAATGACGGTGACGTTCCAGGTTCTAGGGCAAGTAATGAATTCGCCTTACAGAGGCACCTGACCTTTATTTGGATGATAGAGACCGGAAGCAATAAACAGACTAGCCCGGGGATCAAATGCAGCCCATCACTTGTCTTTGTCAATAAACTTTTACTGAAACACAGCCATGCTCACCCATTGATGGATCGTCTGTGACTATTTTCCCACCACGATGGCAAGAATGAGGAGCTGCCACGGAGACCACGTAGCCCGCGAAACTGAAACTGTCGACCATCCGTACGTAACTTTATGGAAAGTGTGCCGATTTCTGTGACGGAGAATCAGGTCATCGAGGATGTGCTTCGAGCTCAAATAACACAGAAGCGGGCGGCAAGTGGCAGGAGCTGCTGCTGGTGGGTGAAGAGAGAAGGCCTCCGTGGGGAGGTGACACCGAGGGACCCTCATGAGGGCCTCGAGTGAGTCATGTGACCCTCTACGTGAAAAGCATGTCGGGAAAAAGGACCAGGAAGTGAAACGGTGGCAAGACGGTGCTCCGGGAGCCACATGGGCTGGGGCGAGTCACAGCAGTGACAGCCATCACCACGTGGCCGAGTCCGTGACACCAACCAACCCTAAGCCAGGAGGTCAGTGCGGTGACTGCAGAAACCCCGAGGGAAGCAGCCGCCACCACCCCTTCTTGCTTCGGGACGGGACAGACTCCGACCGGAGCAGCACTGGTCCCGCCAGCCGGTGGACATTGTCACCAGCCTTATAATACGTGTTTGGACATGAGGGTGGGCGATGGCCCGGGAGGACCAAAGTCAGAAATGTGACTTTGTCACTTACTGGCTCTGTGATGCAAGAATGGATATGTTTATCTTACACATAATTATGTATAATTATACTCTGTTCCCATCACAATTGCTTAGTATCTGATTATCTCAGACAAAGCACCCTCCCTCCGTGGATCCCAGCTTCCTCAGAAGTGAGTGATGACGACGTCCACTCCCAGTACGTACCGTGGCCACCCTGGGGTGGGCGTGGATGGGTCCTCAGGTCGTGCCGTCAGAGCTGAAAGGGACGGATGACAGTTTACACTCTCAAGGTAGTCCTCTCAAAGTGCCACAAGTCTCCAAGCTCAAGGGACAAATAAACTCCCCCAAGAGAGTCATGGGCACACTCTACCGCTTAATCCTGGGTAAGAAAAACCCAAATAGCACCACTGCGCATCAGCAGGCTTCAAAAAGTTAAATAAATAAATAAATTAGCGCCCGACAGAACACGCTGAAAACTCCAAGCGAAGCTGTGTACGAGGTCAGTTTGGAGACAAGATCCAGAATGTTTTGGGACTACATCAGGGCCTTGGTTTCCTCGGATGGCACGGCTCAGCACCCCTTTCTAGTCATCCCATACGAACTCAGCAGAACGACAAAGCCACCACGCAGGGACCAGCCGGCCGGCCGGCCGGGGCAGGAGGTCTCTGCAGGGCGGCGTTTGCACTGGTGAGCGAGCAAACAGGGAGGTATTCTCTTCCCGTTGGGCAAGTGGCAGCCCGGGAAACCTCGCCCGATGAGTGTGTGGATAGCACGGAAGCTCACCGCTGCTGAGATGAGGAGGCTAGCGGGAGCTGGCCCCGTCCACTCCGCCCTGCAGGAACGTTCGCTGCCACGGTCCCCAGACGGGCACCACGACAAAGTCCGGTCCGGCTCCGAGGACGCCTCTCTCCTCCGACAGAGACGGGCTGCAGGTGGACAAGAAAGGTGGGGAGTCTGAGCATCAGCTGCTTCCCCCCGGCCAAGGTGGTGGTGGGTGGGCGCCAACAGCATCCGCCACAGAGAAACGGTGTGTTGCCGCCTGTTGATTTTATTGCTGGATTTGTTTCTTTTTTTTTTATTATTATATCCCAATAGGGGAAGAGCTTCTCTTTAAACATAGGAGGCTAGAGAGTCCTGAGGAGGATAGAAAAGCGTCGTGACATGATCATTGATTAAGTCACTGTTAATCCATTGCAACGACTAGTTGCAAACCCCAGCTATGAGTTAAAGGCTGCGAGTGGCCCTCGATGGTCCCTCAGCCCCCCTGAGCCCCCACGTCCAGCCACCTCCTTTTCTTGCCCGTTCCCTCCTCCGGCTCCAACCTGGTGGCCTTAGTCACGTCTAAACGGTGTCCCCACCTCGCTTCCTCCCTAGATGCCCCCAGCGGCCACCGGGGAGACCTTTCAAAGTCGCGCACGTTACCTGCTGTTCCCTGGCTTCGCACCCTCCGCCGGCTTTAAGGGTTGGGTCCCTCGGCTGCCCGCCGCTGGTCGGAGCAGCACGGAGCTACACGCGACCCCCATCCCGGACTCTGCGACCCCTCCATGCTGCTTGCTCATGCCGTCCCCTCTGCCTGCATTTTCTGCTTTCTCCCCTCCTCTCTTCCCCCATGAAGGGTCGATTTAGGCATTGCCTCCTCCAGGAAGCCCCTCTGGGCTCCCGCAGTCTCTGCACCAAGTCTAGCACTGCACGTGGGGAAGCACGTTTGCAGGGGTTCTGGAAGCGTCGGCCGCTCTGGGCGACGGCACGGACCACACCCTCTCACGTGGCAATCCCAGCCTCTGGCCCAAGGCTTGCCCCGCGGTAGACGGAGGCCTGTGCTCGTGAAATAACATCCTTCCCTTTAGTCCAGCTTTGTCTTGCTTTGTTTTCACCCTTTCCTTGCTGAGAGTGGGGATGGAAGGCCTGCCCCTTCCTGCCAGGACGAAAGCAGCAGCCTATGCTTGCTGGTCACCTGTCTGAGGGCTGTCGGGGGCTCTAAGAGGAAATGACTCTGTGTCTGGATAAATGGGAGGTGAAGGAACGTCGCTCACCCCTGGGAGACCGCCAGCGCTGGGCTGACCAGACGCAGCCCCCAGCGCGTCCAGCCCAGGGCCGGTGGTGTGGACGTGTGGGCGGCCGTGGGGAAGGCTCGCGCAGGCCTGCAGCCACACCTGCACGCCACACCTGCATGCCACAGAGGCCACCGCAGGCCGCAGGGCCATCTGCAAACACGCAGGTGTCAGGACTATGGCCACAGCGGAAGTAGTCGGCCCACTCAGCAAAGCTGCAGGGTGAATCCCTGTGCAGACCCCGTGGGGGTGCAGGGACCTGGGGGCACAGCCCTGTCCTTTCCTCCCTCCCTTGTCCTCCCTCTCTCCCTCACTCCTTCCCTTCTTTCCTTCCTTCCTTCCTTCCTTCCTTCTTTCCTTCCTTCCTTCCTTCCTTCCTTCCTTCCTTCCTTCCTTCCTTCAATAAATATGAATATTTAGTTGGTCCAGCTCTGGCAGGCCCTGGGACACAGAAAAAGGTTACGGTCCTTTCACTCTACCTGACAAGGCGAATGCTGCCATGCCCTGTTTTAGGCTCAGGGGACTGGACTGCTGAGGAGACCCCCTCTCTGCCTCGTGGAGCTCAGAACATCAGTGGCTGTCACAGTCAGATGATGCTTGAATTGTCCCGTGGAGCGGGAGTTTCAGCCCTGGTGTGGCTAAGGAGGGGAAGGGGATGAGCCGAGACAAACAACAACAACAATAATAATAATGGCTGTCAGTACACAGCCCTCGCCATGAGCCCGGCAGGAGTCACAGGCCTTTGTTCACGGCCACCCTGAGGTGTCACTCACATTGTCTCACTGTTCAAACAGGAGCACACAGGGGAGGAGTCAATTGCCCCCAAGCAAACTGGCCGCGAAGGGCTGGTGGGGGTTCGGCAAACCCAGAAAGCCTAACTGAGGAGGGATGTTTGAGCGGAGAGTGGAGGCTCGAGTGACCGTTAACTAGGGAGACCCCAGGGCCGCCCCAGGCAGAGCAGGGCCAGGGGAGGACCCCCAGGCAGGGAGCAATGCAGGACCATCTGAGAAAGAACTAGTGAGCCGGTTAAACAGAATGTGTGGGCTCCCTCTCCTGATCCTGCACCCCAGAAACTGTGGGACTCCACTGGCTCTCGCGAGACGTCACAGGTTCGTCCACCTGCCCTCCCTCCGATGGCCGAGCTCCTTGTGTGTTTGCGGGGACAGAGAACAGAGACGACTCTCTTATTTCACTCTGGATTTTCAGAGGCTGGCACCTGCCCGACACATAGTAAGAGCACAAGAAGGGCGTCTTGGAAAAGCACTTGGCCGAACAGGTGTGTCACAGCTTCCATCCTGCTCGGCAGGCAAGGTGACACTGGATGGAGCAAGGAAGCGTCTCTTTAAATAAAAAGAAATTTTAAGGCCGTGAGGACACGTGATGGGGTGGGGCGTGCCAGGGGAGCCAGCAGAGGGACAGGGGGGACCAGACGGCTGGTGAGAGGCCAGAGATGCCCAGGACAGAGCAGGAAGCTGAAGGCACAGGGCAGAGTAAGCCTGTGAGGGAAAGAGGAGATTGAGGATGAAAATGGTAGGTAGGCTTTCGTCCCCTGAGGGGACTGGGGGAGGACGGGAGGCCAGAGCTCCAGCCAGAAAGAAGACATGTCAGCCGGTGGAGTGAGTGACAAGGAGAGCCTGGTGGAGGAATGCTCCAGAAGAGCTGAGGGGCCGGCAGGCTAGGGAAAAGCCTCTGGCCCGATGGTGACCTCTGAAAGCACCCACAGGTGAGTGATGCAGGCAGACAGTCAGCTACGACTCCTCCTCAGGTCCGCTGAGAAAAAAACGGCAAAAGGCAGATCCTGCAGCAAGGAGGAAGCAGGGTCAAGGCAAGGCCTGGAGGTGACAGGGAGAGGGCAGGGCATCTAGGGGCAGACACCACCAGGCCAGAGAGAAGTGGAGAAGCCATTGGCAGCAAAGCCATCAATCCTACCTCCAAAACATGTCCCGAATCTCAGCATCACCCTCCCATATCAGCTGCCCTGGTCCAGGTGCTAACACCTGTTACCTTCCACCTGGTCCCTTTCCTCTCCCCCTCCCCCACCCCCCATCACTGTCATGTGGGACTTTACTGTCCCTCTCATGCAGAAGCAGAGACTAAACCCGAATGGGCTCCGTGACATTTAAGCTGAAACCTTGAGTGACAGCAAGGCCTGGAGGAAGAAGGTGCCGGACACGGGCAACTGCAGAACACAGGGGCCCGAGGCGGGGG
>PVKZ01006516.1:0-34094 GCA_004027375.1 Macroglossus sobrinus | reverse complement strand
TGTCAGTGGCTTTTTGAAATGCGCAAAGTACAAAAGCATTCGTAAAAATCTGGTTTATTGAGGTATAATTTACATGAAGTGCCCTGGCAAGTTGATAACATGTAATTTATCTTCTAATAAGTTGTGGTGGCAGTAGAGCTGTGAAATCTTTTGGATCATTTGGAGTCTGAATGAGGATAATGAATATGCTGTATTCGCCCTTCTTGTGCCTGGGTGCCTGCCATGGAAACTAGGGAAGGAAATGGGAGATAGTGGGTATGCTGGGAATCTTTTATCTGAGCCCTGTCCCACCTCACATGCCCTTCACCCTCCAGTGCCTTAAAATTTGCAAACATTTATAGCCTCAGTGAATCACTTATAGAACTACTTTGCTCGCTGATCCTGTATATGCATAAGGGGCTTTCTCTCTTCACCTTCCTGTGGCAGAGAAAGTGGGAGTTAGCTTGATGAAGTCTAACGTATTGCTTACAGCTATGAGAAATGCTTGTTCTAATAAAAGTCTGTATTCTAATAATAAAACTCTGCCTGATGTCTCATCTGTCTTTTACTTGTTTAGGTAGGATGTTTCTAAGTATTGTGAGATATAAGCCTCAGAGTCATTTACCCCCAATGGGAAATATGATTGAAGTTTTTGGAAAACATGTACGCCCCTGGCTCCTTGCAACTTTAGTAATAAACGCTGTTTTCCACGTGCATGTTATAGGCGTCACAATATTCTAGTTAGAGAGAACAGATCCATGCACTTCCTGCCCTTAAGAGTCTTTATATTCAGGACAAGGGGTGGGGGACATAAGCAATAAACATGTAAACAAATGAATAAATAATTGCAGGTCCTCAGAAATGATATGGAAATAAGTAGGATAAGATAGTAAGTCGTGTCTGGGGCTGTGGAATCGCTTTGAGGGCTGTTTTAGCGACGCTGGTCAGGGAGGTCTTCCATGAGGTGGCGAAACTTAAGTTGAGAACTGCATGATCTGAATGATGCAAAGAAGACACGTAAGTACAAGCTGGGGGTGGAGAGCAGAGCTATTTGGGGCAGGAGAAGGATTAAGAAATAGATGTTGTTTCCCAGGTAATTAGCTCATTTCTTTACTTTCCCTCTTGGATTTCTGCCATACCCTAAGTATATCAAGAATACATAACTGAAGGAGCTATACCTAATCACTGTCAGCATCCCCACTTTGGTTGCTTGAAGGAAGAGCTTTCCAGATAGAAAGACCAGGATATTTAAATGGCCGGAGACAGGGAAGAATATGTGATGGCTGAGAAACAGACAGGCCAGTGGGGCTGGACATAGTATGAAGTCACGAGGGTGGACTCCCAGTGAACTGGATTAGTGTTTTATAAGAGAAAGAGACAGGAGCTCCCTCTGTTGGCCATTTGAGAATATAGCAGGAAGGAGGCTGTCTACAGGCCAGGAAGCCAGCCAGACACCAGACACCAGACATGTTGGCACCTTGATCTTAGACTTTAAAGCCTCTAGAATAGAGAAATAAGCGTTTGCCATTTAAGCCTCCCAGCCTATGGCATCTTTTTATAGCAGCACAGGTTGAGTAAGACAGGTAGCCTGCGCTGAGATCTTTTTATTCTTCCAGATCCAGACCCAACCTTTCTCCATCTCTCTGTGTCCTGGGAGTCCTGAACGGACTGTAACCACAGCCTTCCTTGCTCGCTTGCTTTAATTTGGGTCTGGCCAACAGGAGGAGGTGCTAGTAGGAG
Source organism: Macroglossus sobrinus (assembly GCA_004027375.1). Taxonomy (NCBI): domain Eukaryota; kingdom Metazoa; phylum Chordata; class Mammalia; order Chiroptera; family Pteropodidae; genus Macroglossus; species Macroglossus sobrinus. The sequence continues at coordinate 32,375 of PVKZ01006516.1, read as the reverse complement.
ATTGAGAGTGGGAGATGAGTAAGGTCTTTGCCCTCCCTGTAGGTCTCTGTGAGTTGGCTGTATGTGGGTGACAACAGCTTCACACTCTTGCTCATTACAGCCCACACCACCGTCTTTTGGGGTTTACACAAACCCTGTTCACTTTGTAAGTATTTCCTATATGAACCTCTCCTCAATTATCCAGTGTGAGTGTGCATCTGTTTTCTGGCAAGACCTTCACAGACACAAATAGAGAAGGTAAACTTTCTTCCATAATTAATTTCAAAAATTATTATAAAAGAGATTCTCTTATTCTGTGTTCATGTCAATTAAGTAAAAATATTTTTTAAATACTACAATATATAAAACCACAGGTTTAGAGCTGGAAGGAGTTTTATAGGGGTTTACTTAGATGACTGCCCTTATTTTATAGGTGATAAAGCTGAGGACCTAAGAGGCAGCATGTTCACTATTTGCCACAAATTTATTTGCATTTCAGAAAGAAACCTTCCCCTTTTGATTTTCAGACCACTGTCCTGGTCCTGTTCTCCAGGGCCACCAGCAAGTCTGACCCTCTTCCTTAGGAGATAGATACTTGAGGATATTGGAGGACAGAACTCACTCTCCCCAAATCGTCTTCTCTAAGCTAAATAGCTTTCTAGAGTTCTTCTAAAACCCAGATTCACAATTGCTAGCCAGCACTACTAGATGCCTGGGGTCCAGAAGGTGATTTGTCTAAGGTTGTGTTATCCAACATGGTAGCTACTAGCCACACACAAATGGCCATTTAAATTTAAATTAATCAAAATTGAATATAATTAAAAATCCAATTCCTCACTATCTACATTGCAAGTACTCAATAGCCCCAAGTAGCTGGTGGCTATCGTATCAGATAGTGGAGGTTTAGAACATTTCCATTACCACAGAAAACACTAGAGTTAAGACAGTTTGATGGGATGTGTATGTCCTTTGACCTTTCTGATTTTCTTTTATTAAAGCAGTCAAGTCATCTTGTTGGCCCATAAGGTGAATAAAAGCCTAAATATTTTTCACATGACTGTCTTCCAGACAGAGCTCTCCATTCATATTCTTATACCTTTGCTCTATTATTATCATTTTAACCTTTGTTATAGGAATTTACATTCCTTCTTTATTGATTTTTGTTTTATTTAGGCCCTGCATTACAGTCTGTTAAAATAATTTAATTTAGACTCTGATGTCTGAAATATTGTTTCCCTCTTCCAGTTTTCTGTCATGCATGGGACTCATTAGCATGTCCTCAATGTCTTCTTGAAAGTCATTATGCAAAATATTGAACTGGGAAGTTCACTTAGAACAACATGTCAGTTGTTTAAGGTCTTAGAGCATCTATTATAATTGGAATGCCCTGTCACTCTACTGCCACTGCTGACCCTCCCTCCACCAGCCTCTCATAGAAATTGCTAGTAGATTTCATACTCTTTTCTTCTCAGCCCAGATACGCCTCCAAAATTCTTCTCTGCAAAAGACTGGGCAGCCACTGCCAACCATTCAGACTTGGTTTTCTAGGCGAATACCGTTTTCTTCCAGGAAGACACAGAATTTTTTACGAATGCCTGGGATATAATGCCTCAACCAGTTGTAAGTTAACCTAAGAGAACAGCCATACAAACAATATATCATTATTTTAGCCACAACATGGTGATCAGAGAATGGGGAAAGGGCTTTGCCAACATCTAGAAATACCATGGAAGTTGACATAGAGATCAACTAGAGTCGGGCAGACCTGAGTGAAAGTCAGGATTCTCCCTTGATAGGTCGAATGACATTGAAAAAGTAACATGATCTCTCTGAGACTCAGTTTCTTGGAGTGTAAAATGGTAATGATGATACCTATGTTTCAGGGTTCTCAGGAAAATTAAATATGTATTTATATACATATAAAGGTCATTTCCTAGGTATTTCATAAACTATTCAAACTAATAATGTTTCAAAACTAATTGTTCTGGGGCTAAGGTGGATTCACAAAAGTAAATGAGATTAAAAGTCTTATTGAATAATCTCCTTTTCTCTTTCCCATAAGAAGACTTAACAATAACATCTGCCATGTAGAGAGCACTTAAACTATACGCATATATTATATAATATACATGTTGTGTATAACTATATGAATATATAATTATATATATACACTTATTTATGTGTACATTTATATATGGATATATATAATTTGATTATTTGATCAATATCAAATAATTCCACGCCATATTTTTTCCCCAACTCAGTCCTGAGGCAATCTTTAATAACTTTTTGTTATTATAGATTACTTTGCATTTCTAGAATTGCTTATAACTGAACTCATACTCTCTGTCTTTCTCTTTCTTCTTACACTGAGCTTAAGTACATTGAGATTCATCCATGTTGCTATATCTCTCATTGATTCATTCCTGTTCATTGCTAAGTAGTATTTCATTGTGCGGGTATACCACAATGGTTTATTCATTAATCTGTTGATGGACGTGTGGGTGTTTTCATTTTGTGACCATAACACATAAAATATCTAGGCATTAAAAAACGGCTCAGTCATATGATAGATACATGTTTAATTTTTTAAGAAGCTGACAGATTCTTTTCCAAAGTGTTTGTAACATTATCACCAGCAGCATACGGAATGCCCAGTTCTTCCACATCCTCACCAGCAGTTGGGAAGCCCAACGTTTGGGATGTTAGACATTCTAGTAGATGCAGAATGGTATCTTGCTGTGGTTTCAATTTGCATTTTCCTAATGACAGATGATGCTGTGCACCTTTTCTTGTGTTTATTTGCAATCTGGGTTATCTTTTTTGATGACACATCTGTCTCAATCTTTTGCCCATTTTTTTTGTAAGGTTCCTATCTTAATTTTGAGTTTTGAGAGTCCTTTATATATGGTAGATGTAATTTTTTTCAAAGACAGAAATTCTTAATTTTGATGAAGTCTAACTTATCAAGTTTTTTCTCTATAGATTGTGCTTTTGGTTTTTTATCTAGGATATCTTTGCCTAAGGTTAGAAGTTTTATAGTTTAAGATTTTACATTTTGGCCTATGGTCCATTTTAAATTGATTTTTGTACATAGTATAAAGTAGGAATTGAAGTTCTTTTTCTTGTATATGGATATTCAGTTGTTCTAGCATCATTTTTTGAAAAGACTATTTTTTCTCTAATTGATTTTGTACATTTGTTGACAATCAATTGTCCATATAAGTATAGGTCTATTTCTGAACTGTCTATTCTGTTTTATTGATCTGTTTGTCTATCTTTTTGCCAATACTACACCGTCTTGATGACTATAGCTTGCTAGATAAGGCATTTTTTCACTCATTGATTAAACATTTATTGTCTGCCTTAGTTTAATGCACAAATAATGTCTTATAATATACATTTTTATTCTGGTTAGCAAATTAATCATAGCAGTACACCTATCTCTAAATTTGTACTCAATTAATGCACTGATTTTTAAATAAAATGATGAAGAAATTAGCCCTTTAAAAAATTATGAATGTGCCTTATCTTGGGATAAGGTGGTTTAAATTCACTGCCCAGTTTTGCAAGGGGAGTCTCATGCTGACTGCTAGATACGTCTTAAAATCAAGGAGTGTAAACTGTGAAAATCAGTTCAAGTTCAAAAGTTCAGCACAATAGAATATACAGATGTCAAATGATAATGTACACCTGAAAATTATGTGATGGCATTAACCAATGTTACCCCAAAAAACTTAATTAAAAAGAAGTTCAGGCCCTTCTCTCATTTCAAATAAAATACTTAAATGGTATTTTTCCATCATTCAACACAATTATTCCCTAAATTCCTCTAAAGTCTGATTTTGTTTTGTATGTCAAGAAAAAAAAAAAGTTCTGTGAACAGTCAGAACCTGTTTCCCCTGGCCCTGACAAGTTAATGCGAAACCATCACCTGACTGATTTTCCAAGCAGCCTTCCTAAGAACCTTGTAGTCCCACAACAGTGAGCTGTCAGCAGCCCTAGGAACAGGGACCTGGAAAAGATGGGTGTGAAAATAATTGTGTTTAAGTCTCTCTTTGGAAACGTAAGCTTTAATAGTTTACATCTTCACTTTATAGCATATCAAATCACTTTATGACCTTTAGCAAAATCAGATAGTATAAGTTCTCCAACTTTGTTTTTTTTTAATATTGTTTGAAAATTGCTCTTGGTTATCCAAGGTAATTTCATATGAATTTTAGAATCAGCTTGTTAATTTCTATAAAATTTTTACTGAGATTTTAATTGAAATTTAATCAAAAGATCAATTTGTGGAGAATTTACAGCTTAAAAATATTGTTTTTCATGAATACAATATAGCTCTCAATTTGGTTTATTATTCAGTTAATTTAATTTTTCTTAATGCTTTATAATTTTCAGTGTATAGTTTCTGCATATATTTTTTAGATTTACTTCCTAAGTATTTCATATTTTTATGGGATTTTTATAGTATTTTTTTTTATTTTACTTTCCAATTAACTATATAAATACAGTTGGTTTTTGAACATTGATCCTATATACTGCCACCTTGGTAAACTCATTAATTCTGGGTTGTTGTTGTTTTGTTGTTGTTTTTTGTAGTTTCCATGGGTTTTCTTACATAGATAATCATGTTATCTGCAAATGGAGATAGTTTTACTTCTTCATTTCCAACCTGTGGGCCTTCCCTCCTCACCTTACCTAACTTAGAACTTGGTCTCCAGTACAGTGTTGAATGGAAGTGGTAAAAGCAAACGTCCTTGACTTCTTCCTGATCTCAAGTGGGAAGCATTCGGTCTTTCACTATTAAATATGATGTTAATTGTAGATATATCATACAAGCTCTTTGTGAAGTTTTCTAATATTTCTAGTTTGTGGATAGTAAGTTGCCAGTAAAACCATCTACAATTTTAGTTTTCTTTGTGAGAGGGTTTTTAATTGCAAACTCAGTTTGTTTAATAAATATAGGAGTATTCGTGTGATCTTTGGTAGTTTTTGTTTTTCATGGCATTTGTCCATTTTTTCTAAGTCATCAAATTTATTGACATAACAGTCTCTTATCATCTTAATAACCATAGGATTGCTAGTGATATTAACTTCTCTCATTCCTGATATTAGTAATTCTTTTCTCCTCTCTTTTTTTCTAATCAGTCTTTCTACAGGTTTACAAATTTTATTGATCTTCTAAATGAAACAACTTTTGGTTTCATTGATTTTTTTCTGCAATATTTTCTATCCAATTGATTGCTGCTCTGATCTTTATTATTTTCTCTCTTCTGCTATTTTAGCTTGGCTTTTCTCTGCATTTTAGTGGTTTCTAGTTGGAAGCTAAGATTATTAGTTTTGAGACCATTTTTTTCTTTCATAATATAGGTACTTAGTTCTATAAATTTCCTTCTACTGTTTTTGGGGAACCCCACAAACTTTCATATGCTGTGTTGTCATCTTCACATAGTTCAAAATTCTTTAAAATTTTTTGAAATTAATCTTTGACTTACAAGTTATTTACAATTGTGTTATTTAGTTTCCAAATGTTTGGAGATTTTCCAGAGTTCTGTTATCAATTTCTAATTTAATTCTATTGTCAAAAAACATACTTTATATATCTTTGAATGCTTTTGAAGTTGTTGAAACTTATTTCACAGTCCAGAATATAATCTATTGTAAATGTCTTGAGTGCACTTGAGAAGAATATATATTTTGCTGTTGTTGGAGTGTTCTATAATTAATGATTAGGTCAAACTGGTTGATTGTGCTTCAGTCTTCTGTATCTTTTTAATAATATTTTCTAAATTTTCAATTGTAGTTGGCATACAATATTATATTAGTTTCAGGTGTACAACTTAATGATTAGACTTTATCATAAAGTGATAACTCCAATAAATCTAGTACCATCTGACACCATGCATAGTTATTACAATATTATTGACTATATTTCTTATATCTTCATAACTACCAATTTGTACTTCTAATTGCTTCCCCTTTTCCCCTGCCCCAATCCCCCTCCCATCTGGTAACCCTCAAAAAGTTCTCTGTATCTATGAGATTGTTTCTGTTTAATTATTTATTTTGTTCTTTAGATTCCACATGTAAGTGAAATTATATGGCATTTGTTTTTCTCTATCTGACTTACTTTATTCAGCACAATACCCTCTAAGTCCATCTATGTTGTTACAGAAGTAAAGACTTCATTTTTTTTATCTATCTATTTATTTATTTAATGGATGAGTAGTATTCCATTTTATATATGTACCACTTCTTCTTTATCCATTCATCTATTGATGGGCACCCAGCTTGCTTCCATATCTTGGCCATTGTAAATAATACTGCAATGAACATGTGGGTTCACATGTCCCTTTCTTCTTCTTAAAGAAGTTCCTCCAACATTTCTTGTAATTCTGGCTTGGTGGTGATGAACTCCTTTAGCTTTTTCTTGTCCATTAAGCTCTTTATCTGCCCTTCTATTATAAATGATAACTTTGCTGATTGAGTCATCTTGATTATAGGTCTTTGCTTTTCATTACTTTGAATATTTTTGTGCCAATCTCTTCTGGCCTGCAAAATTTCTGTTGACAAATTGGTTGACAGTCTTATGGGAACGCCCTTGTACGTAACTAATTGCTTTTTCTTTGCCTGCTTTTAAGATTCATTTTTTGTCTTTAACCTTTGGCATTTTAACAGTTATGTGTCTTGGTGTTGGCCTCTTTGTGTTCATCTTGTTTGGGATTCTCTGAAATACCAGGGGTTGTATTTCTATTTCCTTCACCACATTAAAGAAGTTTTCCAAAATTATTTCTTGATATAGTTTTTCAATTTCTTTCTCTTTCTTTTCTGCTTCAGTTACTCTTATGATGTGAGTGTTGTTATGCTTGGTGTTGTCCCAGAGGCCCCTTAAACTTGAATTCTTTTTTCTTGTTGCTGTTCTGATTGGTTGTCTTCTGCTACCCTGTTCTCTAAATTGCTGATTCGATCCTTCTCTTCATGCACCCTGTTGATTCCCTCTAATGCACTCTTTATCTCAGATATTGTATTCTTCATTTCTCATTGGTTCCCATATATGTTTTCTCTCTCCATTTTTATTTATTTTTTATCTCTTTGTTAAAGTTCTCACTGCATTTATCTACTTTTCTCCTAAATTCATTGAGCATCCTTATCACCTATGTTTTGAACTCCACATCTGGTAGATTGCTTGTCTCCATTTTGTTTAGTTCTTTTTCTGGAGCTTTGTTCTGTTCTTTCATGTGGAACATGTTTATTTGTTTCCCCATTTTGGCTGTCTCCCTATGCTTGTTTCTATGTATTAGGTAGGGCTCCTAAATTTCCCAATCTTAGTAGAGTGGCTTTATATAGTAGGTGTCCTGTGGGCCCAGTGGCACAGTCTTCCCTGGTCATCTGAGCCAGGTGCTCAAGATGTGTCTCTCGTGTGTGTCATATGTTCTCTCCTATTGTAGTTGAGCCTTGGTTGCTATTTGCATATCGATGGGAGGAAATGACCCTTGGGCTGACTGATTGTGAGAACTGACCAGTGAAGGGCTGACCCTATAAAGCAGGATTCACTTTAGCAAGGCTTTGGTGCCTGCCCAGTCTGCCCTGTGGGTGTGTCCACCCTGGGTGGTACTCTGGCTTCAGTGTGGTCAAAGCAGGCCTTTGGATATGCCGCAACTAAGGGCCTCCCAGGAGGGGCTCAGCTGCAGGCCAAGTTCAGCTGCAGCCTGTGCATTTTTGGGCCATGTGGTAAGAGTCACCAAGCAATCTGCAGATGGCTGCCACCTCCCCATGCTGGGCTTATAGGTGCCTTGAGAGGCCAAAGCCAGGAACCGAGGCAAACTGCTACTAATGCCAGGCTTGAGGCTGCTCAGCAAGAGGTACAGGGCATGCTGGGGCCAGATGCTGCTGCTTTGGGTTTTATGAGCCTTTGAGAGATTTTAGGAAAGTCTGCAGCATGAACCAAGACAGACCATGTGTATAGAATAAACCACTAAAGGCAGTTTGGGTGGGCCTGCAAGTTGAGAGAGGCAGGGTCTCAGGGATTCACCTGAGTGGAGCAAGCTGTGTTAATCAGGTTGATGGAGAATCAAATATGGTGGCTGCCCATGTCCGCACTCTGGGAGTCTGGAGAGCAAAACAAAGGAACAATGGCTTCTGCCAGCACTTCTGTCTGGGAGAAAGCTGCCCCTCCAGCCTGTACCCTGAAGCCAGACAACTCAGTTACTCTTCGTGTGTCCCAGGCACTCTTGGAGCTGCTGCCTCTGTGCTGGAGCTCAGAGCTAGTGAGTCCGTCAACAAGTAAGTCCACGTGTGGGCCCTTTAAGAGGAATGTTTGTGATTCCCACAGCCCTCTGTCCCACTCGGCCACAATTTCCACTGGTTTTCACTTCCTGACATTGTGGGGACTTATGTTCAGCCTAGTCCCAGTGATAGTGGTTCTGTAGTTTCATTATAATTTTGGTGTGGTCGTGAGAGGAGGCGAGCACAGCGTCTACCTTCTGAGCCATCTTGACCAGACCCTATCAAATCTTCTGTATCTTTACTAATAGTCTATCTACTTGTTTCACCAATTATTGAGAGAGCGGTGTTGAAATATCCAACTACAGTTGTAGATTTATCTATTTCTCCTTGCAGTTTTGCTTCATGTATTTGAAAATTCTGTACTAAGTGCATAAACATTTAAGATTTTCATATCTTGATGAGTTGACCCTTTCATCATTATATAAAGAACCTCCTCATCTCTAGCAATATTCTTTGTTCTGAAATCCACTCTGTCTTATATTAGAGTCATTCAAGCTTTTTAGTGCTCACAAGATATATTATTTTCCATCCTTTTACTTTTAAAGGTGAGATATGTGCAGCATATAATCGAGATGTGCTTTTTAAGCTAATCTATCTCTGACTTTAACTGGGATGTTTAGACCATTTAAATTTGATGTGATGATTTATATGGCTAGGTTTAAACTTCTATGTTTTTATTTGTTTTCTACTTATACTACCTGTTTTTTGTTACTCTTTTCATTTTTTCTCCATTCTTTTAGGATATGGAGTATTTTTTTATTCCATTTTATCTCTCTGTGGGTTTATCAGCTGCATCTGTTGTTGTATTATTTTAGTGGTTGTTTTAGGGTTTATACTATACATTTTAACTTATTACTATCTACTTCAACTCATATTGAATTACTTCATGTATACTATAAGTACCTTTAAGCAGTTACTTCCACATCTCTATTTCTGGTCATTATGCTATTGTTATTGTACATTTTATTCTATGCATGTTATAAACTCTGTAATTGTTGTTATTATTTTTGTTTTAAATAGTCAGTTATTTTAGATTTTAATAATAAGAAATAATATTTTAAATTGACCCACATAATTACCATTTCTAGTGTTCTTCATTCCTTTGGTTGATGCATATTTCCATTTAGCATCATATTCCTTCTGTTTGAAGGACTTCAACAGTTCTGCTAATGAGGCATTATTTCTGAGAAAGTATATTCCGCCTTTGTTCATGAAACATATTTTTTGCTGTATATAAAATGCTAGATTAACATCTTTTCCCCCTAGTAATTTGAAGATATTACTTCATTGTCTTTTGTTGTTGTTGTTGTTTTAGTTTGTGTTATTTCCAATGAAAAATCTGCTATCTTCCTCTGTATATAACGTACTTCTTCTTTTTTTTTTTTTTTTACCCATTTGGCTGCTTTTAAGCTTTTTCTCTTAATTCCTAGCTTTAAATAAGTTATTATAGTGTGTAAAATTGTTGCCCCAAAATAAAATGTTTAAGTCCTAACCCTTGGTGCCTGTGAATGTGACCTTATTTGGATAGTCTTTGCAGATATAATCAAGTTAAGCTTGGGTCATACCGGATTAGGATAGACCCAAGCAGGCAAAAGTGGCTAGTCCCCAGGAAATCATAAGCAGCCTTGCATTTAGGTAAAAGAGATCATCTTGGCAAAGAGCTGGAGGTGGAGATTATCTCTCAACAGGTAGTAATTTAAACCATGTAATTGGGTGAGCTCTCTGATGGAGCTGGTTTCCTGGGAAACAAGCAGAGAACAAAGCTTGAGCTCTGGTTTAGTCCATGGTGGAGTGGCCAGAGGGAGAGGGGCAATGAGAGAGGCGGTGTGGTGTGGTGTGAAGATTGGGGCCTTAAAGTAAGCATGCCCGGGGCAAGTTCATTTAAACCTCTCAGCCTGAGTTGACTTGTTCCTAAAAAACAGTTAGTTCAACAGCCTTGCAGGGAGTTGTGAGAATTCAAGGAAATATATGTGAAAGTTTTGTGTAAAGGACACAACTTTCTGCAAGTGCTTATTACTGAAGAAACAAGAAAGCTCTGATAGAAACCAAGATTACAGAGAAAAGGATGGTCCTAGAGTCACCAAATGCTAGATCTGAGGAGAGGCCCTAGGGGCCACTTAGTCCAACTTCTACACAGAAATAAACTGAAGCATCAAAGACATTAGAGACATTAGAACGAAGGACATCATAGACAGGAACTGACCCATTATAAAAAGTTTGGGAAATACGATTTCCAAGATGTCAGTCATCATAATCTTGGGCAAGGTTAGAAAGGCCAGCGTGGTACTGAGTATCAAAACCAGTATCTGGCACACAGAATTAATGAAGATGACAATTTAGTACCTCCCTCATTTGGTTGTTAGGAGGATAATGTGACATAACACTTGGGAAGTCTATAGTCCTCAGAATTTGCTAATTTACAAAGACAATTTTCTCAAGAGATAACTTAGAAAGACTGACTCTTCAATCTTATTTCTAACAGGTTAGGGAACTGGCTGAAGTGGTTCTACCTGTTTTGGCCTTAAGCAGATTTCTTGTTTTATCATCACAGGCCTGCCTGGTTTCAGGACCATTAGCTTCCTTTATTCTAGCTCAGAGGGTGAATGGAGATTCAGAATTCTGTGTGAGTACTCAGAAAAAAAAAAAAACGAATTAAGGAACAAGCTCAATATTGAGACTAGATCGAACATTCTTTAGTTCACTCCAAACAGAATCAGTCATAGCCTAATTAATTCCTTTATGCAGGCACACACCCAAGACCTGCTTTACCTACTCTGTCCCAGATAGAATTAATGAAACTAGAGTCAAGTCTTTGTCATCTTATGCTCAAATACCCTCGCTGGCTGGTAACAAGAAAGAATCAGGACATAGCTCAAATATAAAAGTGGGAAAAGAAACAGGCTAAAATCCGTAGGGAGAATTTTCTATTTCCTAATCTGTCTCCTGTCCCAAATAGCTTTGCTCTCCTCCCCCAATTTGTGTTTATATGTTAGGTTTCTTTCTCTCTAAGCAGATGCCACCAGACTGACAATCTCTAAACTAGGTCAAGAGTGTGGTGATTAATTGACACAGGACCTCTAGCTATGTGTCGTGCCTTATCCTCACACCCCCTGCAGTTCCCTGGCCTGCTTTCTATGGCATCTTATGGTGGTCCCTGCTCCCCAGAACCACAAGGCCTCCGGGAATCCTCTGTCCAGCTCTAGGACTCTTGATTTGCAAATTTTCAGCCTTCTTAGCTGGAAGGAGAGAGTAAGGTAGATATTTACTCTCCTCTGTCCTTTTGTCTACCCCTAATTCATTCCGCTCTAGCACTGATGATGTAATTTCAGAGGACAGTTATATCTTTTTCATGGCAAACCATACTTCTCTTCTAGTACTTGCATTACAATGGGACCTCTTTCGATCAAACAGACAAGTTCTAAGTCAGGGCTCCCCTATGTGCAATTGTGACAGCATTTGGTGTAGTGAGTAAGGAGTAGATTTTAGAGTCAAACAAACCTTATTTCAAATTCCAGGAAACTGAGACTGTGAGAAGTAGGTGGCTTGTCTAGTGTAACCTGATAAGGGACAGAATCCAATGTCATACTGCAACCTGATAATTCCTACTCCAATCTACTTTTTTTTGCTACTTCATTTGCAACTTGCATTACTCCTGAGTACCTCTCTCCTCCTTCTGTTAAGAATCATTTCAAATTTTTCCTTTGCCTCAAGATGCCCTTTAAGAGAAAAGCAAAATACCTATGACTGATATTTGAAAAAAGAAAAAACATTGTATTATGCTGAAGCTTATCAGCAGCAGTGTTGAAACAAAAATCCTATTTCCTTTCCAGTAGAATTAAAAAAATAATCTCTTGATTTTCACTTCTGAGTAGAATGCTATAAGCTAGGGTAGACGAGTACTTCCACTGTATCAACAGAAAAACCTGGATAAGTTTTTTTTAAAATCACACCATAGGAAAGCCATGAGAGGAATGAGAATGAAATGAACAAAAATTTCAGAGAATCAGCACTGTTATGAAATTAGTTGACGTTGCCAACAGATTCTTCTCCCTCGGCCCCTCTGGGGACATTTGCCAATGCTGACTGTAGACTGAGAACCAGACTTGATTCAGAAAGAGATCATCTACAGGAGCAGAGAGAAACCAGTAAAGCTTTTCACTGTTGTGCAGGTCTGGAGGAGAAACTGGAAACTTGAGATGCTGCACATACACAATTTTGAGTGGAAGGGCAAGCTAAACTAACATCTTAAACGTCATAAGGAAAGATCTTGCAGTCTCCAATGCTTAGAGAATAAAGATCCACCAACAGAAGGTGTTTGCCTCAAGGTTCTCTTCAAGGCAGGTGCCAGCTTGAAGCTGCCTGAGGTGAGAAGCTGGAGATGTAGGTTGGAACCCCAGATCTCCTGCAGATGTTCAGTGCTGAGGAGATTGAGACCTGCCCGCCTCTCAATCAGGACCCTGCAAAGGCCATGCCCAGAAAATACAGATCAGTAAGAGAAAGACAGTCTGTCTGAGCTTTGACTACAAAACAACCGTAACCCAGCTAGGGCCCTGACTGGACTGAGGTGGTCAGCCCTTGGGGAAATCCTTTCACGTGGAAGGCAGCAGTATGCAGAACCTCTTTTCTTTTTCTAAATACACGATGTCGAGTATTTTAACTGATTAAACTTAATTAAAATTTTAAAATTAAGAGTTACTAATCATACAAAGAAGAAATAAAACATAATGTCTATAATCTAAACATGAACATTGCCAGTATGGATTTAAAAAGAAAGCCAACTCTATGCTACTGCATATATTAAATATAAGAACACAGAAAGGTTGAAAGTACTAGGAAAGGAACTATGTAAACACTAACCAAAAGATGGTTGGTAAAGCTACACTAATAAAGCAAACTTTAAGGTGTGAATAGAGACAGAATTACATAGAATTCAAACACTGGAGGTAACCGATATGAGGCTTTAGATTAACCATAATTATTATATTAGATAAAATGGAGGCAAGGTAGAATGAATGAAAAGATTCAGAACTTTAAAAAGCCTTTAATTTATAAAGACTCAAAGAATCATACAGAACTTCAAAAATACAATATATGAAATTAATTAAATGAGTAACTTCAACATCAAATTAGCACAAAGAACACAGAATTAGTTAACTGGAAGACAAATTAAGTGCCGAGAGACAAGAAAAGGAAACATGCACAGAATAAGAGGCATGTGGGATACATTCATAGTGTCTGTCATATGTATAATTATAGCTTCAGAAAGTGAAGGAAAGAAAGAATGAGAGACAATCAACATTTAAAAAGTATCAAATACCATTTTTTTTAAAACTTATAAATATCAATCTCTATATTCAAGAAGCTCAGAGAACTTCAAGCAAGAGAAGCACAAAAATACCACAGCTAGGCATATCATAGTAAACTAGTGAAAACCAAAGAAAAAAATCTTCAAAGTAGCCAAAAGGAAAAAAAGACACATTACATTCAAGAGAACAATAAAAACAACAGCTGACAGCTGACTACTCAACAGAAATGTTGGAAGCCATAAGATAATGTGATAACATTTTTAAAGTGATAAAAGAAACATAAGAGATGATCTAGAATTCTATCCCAGTAAAATATTTTTCAAAAATAATGTTTAAAATAATGTTTTGAAGCAAATGTAAACTAAGAGAATTTGTTGTTAATAGGCCTACAGGAAAGAATGAGAGGAAGTACGCCGGCAGAAGAAAAATGATGCTGAAAGGAAATATGAAATACGAGATGGAAAAAAAAAAAAAGAGCAAATGTGAGAGTAAATATAAATGAGTATATAGTACAAAGCAATAACTATAATGTCTTTTGGAATTTAAAATATAGAGAGAACTAAAATGCATAACAAGAACATGAAAGATGGGATTTGGCAAATAGAATTCAAGGATTCTAAGCTTCTGCCAGTGTCAGGGAAGTCTCCCAGCAAGTGTGTCATCCCAGTGAAAACAAAGCAAAGAGACATATCCTAGATTGCACCATGACTTGGGGCAAAGCGTAGGTTGTCTGACCTAACTCTCCTTTGTCTAGAACAGAACTGATGTGTGGTCTCTTTCACTGAATTTGTTGCCGATAAATATGAGGAAGGCACCATTATCACTTATCTTCATATTAAAAATCAGAAAGCAGAGACTTAGAGATGTTAAATTACTGGCCCAAGGTCACACAGCTTACAAGTGACACAGCCAGACATGGCCAGAGCCAGAACATGAATCTAGGACTTCTGACTAAATTATACTCTATTCTCAGTTATACCAAGTATCCTGAGAGCTGGGCCAGAGCAAGTAATTTTCCATGCTCAGACCACACTGGCTTCTGCAGACTCGAGTTCTGTTTCTCCATTCGTGCTTCTCTCATTCTCATTTCTGAAACTATTTCTTCAACTCACAGTCAGCAGCCAATAGTGAGAGCTAAAGGGAATAAAAGTTTCTGAGACAGCACTGATGGAGGAAGCCAAATGGATTCAAAGGCTCATGTGAGACCTCCCAGGCTCAAACCATCTGCTCTGATCTCTCCCTTGTTCTGGCTGGCTGGTCATTTGGGGGAAATCTGTGCTCTGAAATTATCTCATTCTAGCGACACATGGAATCCACCAGGAAGAAACTTCTCCCTCCCCCATAGCAGGGAGTAGGAGGTTCTGTAACTCCTTTTTGTCTCATGATGCTGGTGGATCTATGATCTCACTTAATGCTTAAAAAACCCAAATATGTAGGTCCCTGGAAAGTTCCTAAGAATAACAATAATCACAGCTCTCAAACTTCGTAGGACAGCACAAATTTAATGTAATTTCCAACTAAAATTAATCCTTAAATGTGCATAGCAATGTCTGAATTGTTATTCCTTTATATGAATTTTAGCTCTTAGATTTTTAAATGACTTTATTAAGGTCTGATTTACATATCATAATATCTTGGGGACAGATATACAAGCATTTCTGGAAAGGCAGAAATGGGAGAGTCCTTCTTTCCTGTGGCGGGAGAGGCAGCATTAGCTTCAGGCTTCCCTGACCTTCAGTAGATGTGGGCAAAGAGGCTCGCAGGGTGCTCGCAGCCCTCTCCCCTCTCAGAAACAGAGCCGGAGAGCTCCTGTCTCTTCGCATTCTGTCAGCATTTGGTGTTATCGATGTTTTTAATGTTAGCCCTTCTAGAAAATTATAGAGTTATCTTGTTGTGGTTTTAATTTGTGTTTCCTAGATAACTAATAAGTGTAAAACATTTTTATATGTTTATTAGGTATTTGAAGATCTTTTTTTTTGAAATGTTTGTTTAAGACTTTTGCGCAAGGAGTCCTCTATTGATCACATGTTGTTATTTGTTTTTGGTTATACAGATCAAGTAAGACCTTAGTAGGCTTTATTTCAGTCCTAGAGACCCCACAATTAGTGACCACTGCCAAAGGGGCCTGCTGTTCGAACCATTAGAATGATTTTCTAGTCCTGTTGCTTATCATAGTCATCACATCCATCACATTCCTAACAGTCACCTTCTGGTCTTTGACTTGCCAGGATGATTTTGATTTTTCAGGATTGACTCTATATTAATCAGTGAGGCTCATTTCAATTTGAGCATCTAACACTGTCCAACCCAGTTTTTGGAAAACAGCTACTAGTGACAGTGTACCTAGTATGCTGGGTTTGATAAATAGGATAACACTAGCTGCTATACACAATATATTATATTATTTATATTATATATAAATTTATACCTACATAGCCTATAAGTATATATATTGAGTGTGTGTGTCCTTGGTCAAATATATATATATATATTTATAATAACTCCTACAACTCAATAACAAAAAGACAAACAATTCAAATTTTAAATAGGCAAAAGACTTTAACAGGCATTTCACAAAGAGAAATACGCAATAATCAGAAAGCACATGGAAATGTATTCAACATCATTAGGAGAAAAATGCAAATTAAAACCATAATGAGATACCACTTCACATCCAAAGAATGGAGAAATTTAAAAGACTGATAATACAAATGTTGGCAAGATGTGGAGCAACTAGAACTCCATCTATTAATAGTGTTGTAGGGTGGATAGTATAAAATGTTATAACTACTATGGCTATCTACTCTTAAAGTTAAACATACACCTGTTCTATGACTCCGAAATTGTACCTCTAGGTATTTACCCAAGAGAAATGAAAACACATACACCGAAAGACATTTTATAAGACCTTTCATACTAGTTTTATTTTTAAAAATAATAACCCCAAACTGGAAACAGTTCAGATGCCCATTATGATGGTATGGAATACCACTCCACAGTAATAAGGAGAGAGGTACTGACACATGCAACAGCAATCTCAAAAACATGTTAAACCGAGAGAAACACACAAAATAGTACATACCATGTTATTCCATTGATAGAAAGTTCTATAACAGGCAAAGCTAGACACGATGCAAAAAAAAACAAGAATGGTGTTTGACCCTGGTGGGATGGAGAGTGAAGGCTAATTAGAATTGGTAGGGGAAGTGCTTGAGGGGTCTCTCTGTGGTGATGGGAATGTTCTATATCTCGATAGGGGTATGGGTTAAATGGCTATAGGCATTTTTTAAAATTCCTCAAACTAGGTATTTAAGACTAGGGCATTTCTCTCTATTTAAATTATAACTCAATTTGAAGAGAGGAAAAAAATCCTACTTCAAATTCTCAGTTTTTCTTTACAGGATTGGCAAAAATATGGAAGTTTGACAACATGCTTTGTGATGGATTAGCAAGTCACAAAGCAGCCCCCTTCTTGCACAGACTTCCTCTCAGGGGAGCCTGGCCGAGTTGCCTGGCTGTTTCAGCTTCTCTGTCGGCCTGCTGCCCTGAAGCGAGGGCACAGGACCCTGGCCTCAGTCTCTTCCAGGCTCTGCTTTCTGAACTTGAAGGCCAGGTTGCCATCATTGCCTCTTCTTTTCATGAAAAAGGGGAATTCTTTTTTTAAACCTAACTTTCATGGGACCCCTAACCCATCCACTTGTAGCCATATTTCTCTGCTTACCGATGGCCAAAATTGTCATGGTAACTCTGCAGGTTTGGCAAACTTAAATGTATACCGATTCTTCCTGCTCTTGCCCATCTGAGTGTTTCTCCACCCACCCTCTCTCTAGATTCAAATGGTAGCCAAGCTGTCCTGTTCTGATGCAGCCAATGAAGACCAGTATAGACAACCTGTCTTTTTATCTTCTTTTCTTCTCTCTCAGAAAACATATGAACAAAAGTTGATTTCTCCTTTTTGTTTTGTTTCATTGTTATTGTTCACAGTTCAAGCAATTGCATTTAAAGCAAACTCATGTAAATATACATCTTTTGGAATCCTTTGCAGTTTGTCCTTCTCTCTTCAAAAATGTGCCAAGTTGCCTGGTTAGAAAAATTTCACTCATGGATGACTGCATGAATGATAGTGAGTCCACTCGTTCTTCCAGATGGCCCCAAATCCACCCTTGGACTAAATCAGACTATCAGAGACATTTACTAGAATAGCTTCCCAAGTCTGCACTGCTCTTCCTTTGATTCTGTGCTACTGTAGTATGGTTCTCATTTCCTTTTTTGCTTCACGTTGAGTTTCTGATGCTTGCAAACAATGGTACCTTGGTTACTACAGCGCATTAGCTGTGTGTGTCTTTCCCACCTCTTTTCTAAAGGATACTTATACTTTAACAATTTCCTGATCCTAAATCTTAGTATTGTTTCCCATGGTCTCTGGGAGCCTAAAGCAGCATTTATTGGAGCTCTGAAGCAGGTGGTAGAAATGGAAGCAAAGAGGGCAAAGAACGAGAATCTTTCTGGAAACCAAATTTATTGGTCTCAAGGATGAGCTACAAATGAGAGGAGAGAAAGGAATTGGAATGTTTCTTACTTCAGGAGCAAAGGAAATTTGAGAGCTGTCTATCCCTTTGGAAGAGGAAGTAAGTTGTGGAAGGATACCTATTTGTAAAAGGAAAGAATAAGCTTTCCGTTTCAGAGATCCCTGGCATAGCCTTCCCCGTGGAAGGGTGCTCCAAGCTGACACTGGTAACTTGCCCCCAAGTGCCAGGGGAATCGAGGCCTTGTTGTGGGTCCCAGGTTTTTGTAAGTACTTTTATGGGTGTATGATTACTTCATACATACAATATGAGAATCCCTCCTCACAACCTTCACCTCACCCTTGACCTTACTCCACAAACTGATGACACTAGTTTTGAGGAAATACAGTGTTTAGTCATGGATGTAATAGAAGCATCACAAAATACAGTAACAAGATGGTCCAAGGTGATAGACGCAAACTGTACCCGGAATCTGGCTCATGCACGTAGGGCCTTCCTGACGCTGTAGTCACCATGTTAATCCATGACAGATAATTAGACACTTTCGTGTACACTCCAGGAATGTTCTTCCTGCCACAGCCCACTCCCCAGCTGACAATGCCCAACTGGTACCATATGCTTTTGTTGCTTTTTTTCTGGCAAACCAGAGGCCCCCCACTGTCACCCTAGGAGAGAAAAGTTGTTTGGGAATGGGAGAGACAATAGCAAGTTACTCTCACAGCCTATTGAAATAGGGGCATTTGGCACAAGGCAAAAAGCACTAATGATATCTTTTGATGGGCATTTTAAATTTTGATTAGATTCTCCAACTACCTTACTGTGCTCTGTGACTGTTAGGAAAGGTAGCAAACAACTTGGTCAAAAAATGAATACCCATCATCATCATCATCATCCACTCGCATGCATTCATTTTGATATATGAAGGAGTGATTTGCTAATTCATTTTGCCTCAAAGCACTTTTTTTTCAGAATTCTAATATTTTCCCTGCCTTTTTACTTTAAATCCACTTTTAGCAGCCCATTTTGCTCCTTCTGTATTGCTCACAATAGCAAAAAGTGAAAAACTCAAAAATCTATTATGTCTCCTAATAGGTCATTGCTTGAATACAGCAGTCATACAAACTGGTGTGTGTGTGTGTGTGTAAAATAAAATGCAAAATTCAAAAAACATACAAAAACTGTGTTGAAATGTTATCCTGTAGTTTAAAACATAAAATTTTAAACAACTTACAAATTTAAAACATTATGGAGAAGTCTGCCAAATGAGCACAGGTAAGCAAAACAGACATCATTGACATAAAAAAATTTTGTTTGTTTGTTTGTTTAATCACCTTTAGTGAAAAGGGAAAGGCACTAACATCTCCCTTGACTGTTGTTCACATTTTGCTATGTTAAGAAGCTCTGGAGCCTATACCATCAGAGGAGAAGCCTTCATTACACCACCTTTCATGCCCCCAAACCTTTTGGACCACTTTTTAAATTTTATTGAAGTATAACATATCTTCATTAAAAAAAAAATTAGAAGACTCAGATATGGAAGAAGAACATGAAGAACAGCCATAATTATATAAATAATTAAATTTATACACAAACACACATTGTTGTGTATGAAAAAGAATGTTTCAGGTAGAATACGGTAACACTGTGGCTATGGTTTCTCTCAGGAGTGAACTCAAGTATTAGAGGTAAACCTCCCCTTCACAGTACACCCACTTACACCACCTGAAGTTTCTTTACCACGTACTCAAATAAATAAATGAAATAACATTTCTAATTCCAATCATGCAGAGGCAACTCCTTAGTCAAATATAATTTTCCACATCCTTGTGTATGTAAATATGCATACATCATTGTTATTTTACAGAAATAGGATCAGGCAGTACATATTGTTTCACAGCTTACAAAGATTAATTTTTGGAAATATTAAGTGATACACAAGAAAATGAAAAAGTAGCACCATTCAATGATATGCTAAAAATCCTAATGCAAAATCATTAGGATTTCATTTAACTAGAATATTATCATGAATAAGTTGCTGTGCCTATCAACTTAATTTGAACTAAACTGATTTTTACTAAATCCCTTGAAGTTATTGAAAAGTCACATAATCTTTCTTTTAAATAAAGAATTACAATCACTTTCCTGGACAAGAGGGGATCTGAATGAAAGATGTTGGGTGGAACAGCAGAACAATGAAGAACATGAATTTCTGGAGCCAAACAGACCTTGGTTCAGACCCCAGGCTGAAGATTTAGCTGAGAGAATGTGAAAACTTTCCTCAGTACTGTGAGACGTGTTTTTTATGCCGGTGACAATTGCACCTCTTCCGTGGGACAGCTGCGTGAGTGGAAGAAAGCCCAGCCCTGGTGCACGGCACCCCTGTGCCCAGCGGTGGCTCCCATGTCTTTGTTGTTGTTGAGCCAACTCTGGGCGTGTCCAGGCTGGACTATGGGATCTGGAGCCCCATTTCTACTGGAAACCAAAAGATGGCTCTAACCTCAGAGGTCAGTGTGCCTTTGTTTGAATTCTGGATGTGTAATTTACTTTGCTGGTGTTTCCTCTGCAAAGCTGTCGGCTTCCTTGATCCTCAGTTTCCCCAACTGAAATAGGCCAGCTTCCTGGGGCTAGTTCATAACCCTTTCATGTATGGAGGAAGCAGTTTGTATGCTGTTGAGCACTGAATAGGTGTAAGAGATGGTGAAGGAGAACACTACTAATAGGATTTACTACGACTCTCCTCTGCTGTGTGCTGTTCTAAGTGCTTTTGTGCATTGACTTAGTTTTCACAACAGTCCTAAAAGGTAGAAACTCTTAGTATCCCCATTTAACAGATAATGAAATCTGAAAAGACACAGGCACAGAGGGAAGTCACAGGCACAAAGGGAAGTCACAGGTAGAGAAGCCGGGAGAGACACAAAGGGAGCCTGTGCCCCTAAACACTATCCTGCACAGCTCCCCTTTGGTTACAGCATCTGCACTGGGCTGAATAGCATCCCTCCCATATTCATGAGCACCCAGAATCTCGGGCTGTGACCCTATTTGGAAATGGGGTCTTCACAGATGTAATTAGTTAAATTAAGATGATATCCTACTAGATAAGGGTGGGCCCTAATCCAACAATATCCTTTTAAGAAGAGAAAACAGAATGACATACACACACATGCATGCACACACGCACCCAGGTGAGAGGGCCACGTAAAGAGGGAGGCAGAGATTGGAGATGCACCTATAGGCTAAGTAATAAATGCCAAGGATTGCCATCAACCACCAGAAGCCAGAAAAGGCGAGGAAGGGTCCTCTCCCAGAGCCCGTGAGGGGAGCATGGTCCTGCCTATACTTTGATTTTGGGCTTATGGCCTCCAGAACTGTGAGAGAATACATTTCTATTATTTTAATCCACCGTCTTTGTGGTAATTGGTTATGGCAACCCCTAGAAAACTTATCCTAAGGAGGAAGAGGGGAGCCAATTATTCTGGAAATGTTGACTAGCCCTCTGCAACAGCCCCTCTCCCAGCAAAGACAAGCTCTATTACCTGGCAGGCATCCTTCCCACCTTGAGGGTTTCCAGCACACAGCATGTTCTTGGTGACCAAAGGCATAATATGGAAGCATTTTATCCATTTGACCAGCTTGATGTTGACTTTCTGCAGCTCTGGATACATATATTGCATAGGAACTGACCCAAAGAAGAAGCAGATGGGGAGACAACCCTGAGCTCAAAGTGGCCCCTTTGATGGAGGTCAAATACCCACCCGCATCATGTCTTTTCACTTCAACAACAAGGCCCATGGCCAAGAGAACAACCCAAATTTGAACTGAGTGAGGAGGGAGTTGGAGGGATGTCCAGGAGACTCTCAGGCCCACTCTCTCTAAATCCAGAGCTTTCCAGAACTGGCCCCTACTGGATTTCAGCCTGAGTGCACCATCTTGTCATCTCCCAGGAGCTGCCAGGCTCCAGCTAGGGTCCTAAAAAGTGTTTTGTTTAAATCTACAAGGATGTAAAGAGAACCCATGATGACAAGTTCTGTCCTGGGGCCCACGGCACATAAAGATGGGCTTGAATTGTGTCAGGACCCTTGAGGAGTTCACCTCCTATGGAGAAGGTGACACAATAACCTAGAATGTTCACTCCCCAAAGACAGGGATACTTTTCTCTTTGTTTAGTATTGCTGAATCTCTAGAGCCTAGAACACTGCTTGGATTATAGAAGATGTTCGATGAATATGTGCTGAAAAAAGCATGAGGGCCTCTAAGTTAAGAAGTTGGCCTTTTCTAAAGCTTATGTGAAGCTTTTAAAGGCAGTCAGTTCCCAATGAGGAATTCTAAAACGGATTTCTAACATGGCTCTGAGCTGTGGGACCTCGTGGGAATCCATGTGCAGCCATTGGGGTGCCTACTGGGAATAGCAGCACTGACTCGAATAGGTTTTGTTCTGTCTGGTAATTATGGACCAAGACACCTTTACCAAGATGAAAAACAAAAGGTCACCATTTTGTGTATTAGCTGGGAAAAATGGCAGAAGTGGTTTACAGAGTGACTCTGTGTAAGGACAAATTTATATTCAGTTCATAAATTGGCCTGTGGTTTTTACATATTTTAGCCACAGAGACCTTTATCATACAGGAGCAGAAATGACGCCAACAAAGCTGCTCTGGCTGACATAGGTATGGATTTCATGGAGCCCCGTCCACTGATATGTCCCTCAAAGTTTCCCCAAGTCACCCCTTAGGCTCTGAAAACTTCTGCCTGGATTATCCCTGACACCCTGTTTAAAGTTCATGTTCCACAATATGGACATAGAATTTGCTACAGGAACCCAGGAAGGACAGCTCCCATGGGAACCAAAGAGAAGGTTCATTCATCATGGGACTTTAAATGAGAACTTAAAACCCCCAAATCCACCAGCAGACTCCCCAGAGCCAGCGGAGCCTCCAACTCTTTGCTTCTCATGGTGACCATCAGCCAGGGGGCCACCCCACACTGGGTTGAGCTATAGTAACTCACTGGTAATGCCCCATCCAGACACCCAGCAGTTTTCCCATCTCCTTATGTCAGTGTCCTCTGAAAGACAGATGGGCACTCTCTTGACACCCAGGTTAAATGGGGATTCAAGCAAGAGTAAAGCGATGTCATTATCCAAGAGCCAGCTATCAAAATAAGGGTGCATAATTAGCTTGTCCACTTTCCTCTTCGTCAAGGTCCTGGTGTTTAAGCTTCTGTCACCATGTATGATCTCCAGGGTAGATCTTATTTCAAAACAGGGGGAGAAGAAAGGTAAGTGGCATAAGGGCAGAAGGTGAGCCTGACATGGTCCCGAGAGCTGGAGGATGGAGGCATCTGGTGCCATATACTTGGCATGGAGCCAGGTAAAGAGCTCCGAGTGGGCCAGAGGAGACAGACATGAGCTCCAGCTCCACCCTGTTGCCAGCCAGCTCTTGGCCTGATGACCTCTTACTCAGGCAAATTTACTTGTAAGTTTCATCAACAAATGTCTGGGAAGCCATGCTTTGCACAAGTAATTGAGAGAACTCACCCTTGATCTGCAAGAAGGGCTGGACTGGCATTGTAACAAACGCCTGGGAAGTTTCTCAAAAATCCTGATTGTGTACTTAGGTTAAGACAGCACTTCAGGAGCTTCTGTCATGCATCTGGGCCTGGTGCCCGGCCCTGGATTCTCTAACTGTGGCCACTGTCAACCTACCCTCCCTCCGAGTGTGAGCAAATGCTTAGGAAAGTGCTTTTCAGCAGTTTGGACTAGGACCACATGCACTTGGCAAGAGGCTGAGAAGTCCAAGGAACATCAGTTCTGCTATTTGGGTCTCACACAAAAAAGATGTAAAGCCTCCTAGGAGGAGAATAATTTCTCTCTCACCCTCAAAGCATGATATTCAGCCACACAGGTGTATATTTAGCCTCTTGATACTTTGATCTATGGCTGACAAACCTGGATGGAGAGTCCAGGGGAATAACAAGGATGTGGGGGGCAAATATTCTACCACACTGGTTTAAAAAAAAACAAATTCTGTTTGCAATACTTACTCATTTTTGTTGATGAGGCAATGAGATGCTGTTAGAATCCACCACTCACTGAGAATCGATCCTCCGCAGAGGTGGTCCCCATGGTCAAGGATTCTCACCTGCCATGGGAACTCGGTAATGTCTGCAGGGTCCCCACCCACGATTTTAAAATTTTTTGATTTCTCAGATTGAGCACTTATTCTTTGGCCACATGTCACTAAAAGCAGAAAGAAGGAAGAAGGAAGAGAGAACCAGGGTCCAACAGTCAAGGTTAATGGGTTTAGAAGGAACTCAAGGACAGTGATCTCTTCTCACCCCCTGCCTCCGGCCGACAGGTGGCAGTGGCTTAGCCAGGTTACCGCCAGGTGGAAGACCCATCATTTTAATGTGATGTCCCCCATGTCTGCCAAAGGCACCACAGTTGTAAGAATGGGCCTGCCAGGAGTGACGGCTGCTGCCTTCACCATAGTTGTGCCCCGTGGAAGCATCTCCACCTGCAGGCCAGTGGGCAGGGGATACGACCACCAACTCTGGGGCTGGACCTTGTTACTGCACCCCAGTGAAGCAGCCCATCTGGGAATATTCACTTGTTCGAAAATAGGCCTCACTGTCCTCTGAGAGTAGGGCCTTGATATATGGTTTTGGCACAGACCATAAAATTCTTCTCTTCAGCTCTGGACAGACATTTTCAAGGCCCTCTCCAAGTGGATGACACAGACACAAGAAATTCTGCAGCAAAGGGGAACTGATCAGCCCCTCCCTTCCTAACTCATTGCTTTCCTATATTTCTTATTGTAATTAGTAGCACTGTCTTTTACCCAATTTTAATTCTAGGGATCATCCCAATGGCACCTTGAAAGGAATAACAATTTTGACATTTCCTATGTAATAGAATTACTTTGACATCTTGTAATGTATTTCAAATGTCATTAGAGTAATGAGAAAAATAAACATAAAATCTAAACTGTTAAGCACTTGCTATTTGCCAGGCACTATTCTGTTTTATCTAAAATAAGTAATTCAATTCTCACAGAAACCCCATAACTGAAATTATTATCATCCCCTTTTAAAGATGAGACAACAGAGGCAAGTTTAAGATTAGGACATTTAGCTAAGATCCAAGAGCTAACAGTTGAAACTAGTCAGTCTGACTCTAGAGTCTGTCCTCATAACCACTGGGAAAACTGCCTTCTAAGTGTTCACCATGCTTATATATGGTGAGAAGATGCAATTACATTCAAAATTTTTTGCAGAAGAACTTAAATGTATAAAAAGTCATCTTAGACTTGGAAGAAAAGAAAGAAAAGTGCATAATAATGCATGACACAAAACTGAGTGAGAACTAGTATTATAGATTACAAAATTGAGATTGAAAATTATCTAGCTTGATCTGAATCCTGGGCATAAATCATCAAAATCAAACTTAATAAAGGATAGACACAAAGTCTTGAAACTCTGGCTGGAAAAAATAATAGATCCAAAGCTTGAGATTGTGAAGGAAGCCTTAGCTTGGAAGCTGTTTATATGAAAATATCAACCACAAGATGCTGACAAGATGACTGCTAAGCTCTCCACATCATAGACTGCATCATTTGAATGGTAGTTTGGGGCCTCACAGCGTAAGAATGGCATTCATGACGGGAATGTACTTAGACATGAGTAGTCAGCATATTGGGATGACTTATGGTATAAGGGTCCTAGGAGGAAAGAAGAGCCAGATGGGTCTTTAGACTCCTGAAGGACTTTCTTAAAAATGTGGCATCAGGCTTGTTCAGATCCAGCATCAGTAAGTGGAAACCATAGGGTGACACAGGCTACCTTGTAGGGGAACAGGCTACTTCTCGGGTCATATATTTTCTTACCTCTAAAATGAGGGATTTGATAAAATTATCTCCAAAGTTCTTTCCAGTTCTAAAACAGTATAAAATGGTGATGGGGAAGTATTTTTACTTAAATTACATTAATATAAAACATAACTACTTAAATTTTTATATATAAACATTGAAGCAAATTTTTGCTTCTTTATTCTTAATTTTTCCTTAAGAAGTATATGATTTCAATCACACCAGTTTAAATGCT
This sequence comes from Macroglossus sobrinus, assembly GCA_004027375.1. NCBI lineage: Eukaryota > Metazoa > Chordata > Mammalia > Chiroptera > Pteropodidae > Macroglossus > Macroglossus sobrinus. The sequence goes on along the minus strand of PVKZ01006516.1, from coordinate 6,178 downwards.
GTATTGATATTGATGACAGGCTGCCAATAGTCATGCAAACTGAAATGTGAATGTATTTACATGAAAAGTCTATGCAAGTACAAACATTATTTCATATTGTTATGTGTGCAATATCTCAAATTTTTTGAAAATTGCATAGAATTGAGGCTAACCTGGAAAAGAGGAGACATGTAGTTGTGAATTTTTGGAGAATTCCTGGGAGCCCAAGGGATTTAGACATATATTCTGTAGATAAGAGAACAAAGTGAGATCTTGGGTCCATAGAGCAAAAACTCAGAGATAATCCCTTGCAAGTCCCCCTGGAATGAAATCACTTAAGACTCTAGATTTTTACCAAGCTACTAAATGACCTAGACCCAGAGATGTGACTAACTGGATTAAAATCGGGAAGGCTCACATCAGCTTTTTAGTTAAGTGGCTCCTCTCTGCCCGAACTCTCAGGGTGTCTCAGACATTCACTTTTCTCCAAAAGAGCCTATTGGTGTGTTGTTGACTGTGATAGAGAGCATGAATGGAGAGGTAGAACTCAAGTTCAAGTCTACAGAGGGCACCATGGTTTTGACATGGAAAGTCCCTAGCTCTGTCCTAGCTGGTGGGACACCTGGTGAAGAGGGAAGGAAGTAGGATTTGGAGTCAGAATTCTGAGTTGATCCCATTGTTTGCTAGCTCTGTGACTTGGAGCCACTGATTTAATCTCTCTAAGCTTTAATATCTTCATCTTTAGTACACAGATAACACCCAGCCGGCTGATTATTTATGTAACATTGATTTAGAATGGTGCCTGCCGTTTGGCTTCATGCTAGTCTGGACAAAGGAGAAAGAAGTCTGAATTCTTTTCTGAGACTCTTGCTTCAATCTGGGGTCCTATCTAAAGAAAATTTCACTGGGAGAATGCACTTTCTTATTGTCTTCCTACATCAATGGCCATCTTTGGACTAATCCTTCTCCTCTTCCAAAACCCAGATTAGAGTATCTCATCCCACCCATAATTCAGATGTAATCTTTTTACATATGATCCTACGTTTATCCCTCTCAGACCTCACCACTGAGCTCCCAACTCATTTAACCCATTGCCCTACTCAATATCTCACAAGAATATCTAAGAGGCACCTCAAACTTAATGTGGCTTAACCTCAACTATCGACCTACCTGACCCCACTCCACATCTGCTTTCTTACAAGCCTTCCACAGTTTGATAAATGGTACCCACATTCATCCATTTTCGTGGGCAGAAAGGTACCTAGTAGTTATCCTTGACTCCTCCTCCTCTCACTCCCCACATCCAGTGCATCACGAGTTCAGTCAGCATTACCAAATGACATCCAGAAACCAACCACTTCTCTCCATCCCCACTGCTATAAACGCCCCCAGGCCACCATCCTCTTATGCCCCCCCTAACTCGTCTCCCTCCTTCCACTCTTGCTCCTGCATGGTTTATCCCCTATAGTATCCAGAGAATCCTTCTCAAGCACCTCTCATTTCTCTATCTCCCATTTAGACTGTCTGATGGCTTCACATTCTAAAATAAAATCCAAAGTCCTTACTGTGCCTCTATGAGGCTCAGAATGCTCTGGGCCCCACTGACCTCTCTGAGCCTGTCTTTCTCCAATGCCCCCTTCCCATTCACTCTGCCCCAGCTACACTGACCTGTGTGCATCTAAAACATACCTAGCACATTCATTGTTCAGGGCCTTTAATACCTAGCACATTCATTGTTCAGGGCCTTTGCACTTGCTGTCAATTCTGCTTGGAAATATATCTTCTCATCAGATGGACCTCAGCCATGAATCCCGTCATCCTTTCAAAGCCTTTGAAAGGCTTTCTTTGACCATCTACTAGAACAGTCTCAACAGCCACCTGCAGACCTTCCATCACATTAGCCAATTTTGTCTGCTTCATACCATTTAACCAGGACTAAATTAAACTTATTTATTGACTCATTTATATGTTTAATACTTTCTTCCCCTCACTAAATACTAAAACTGCTCAAGGGTAGGAGATGAATATGTCAATCTCTGTTATAAACCCAGCTCCTAAAACAGCTCCTGGCATGTAGTATACATTTGATATTTGTCAACCAACACACAGACTGCAAAACAAGGCTCCATTAATTCTCAGGACCCAGGGCCTGAAGCCATAGCAAGTATTAATATACTACCTTCAGTATAGTTATATCATGTTATGGCTTCGCATTAGACCAGTTAGGCTCCACATGATCTTTCAGAATGTATTCCAAGAGAAAGCAGCAGGAAAATACCTTTTCATAATTACACATGGCCTTAAAGCTGCAGGAAGTAGCTAGGTGGCATCTCCAGCTTGACATCTGGTTACTCCTCTCAAAGGCTTTACTTACATTGGCCATTCATTCTAGAACACTCTGGTACCTAACAAAGATGTTAAATACACACACACACACACACACACACACACACACACACACACATGCTCTTCCATATGTAACTTTAAAGTTGAAGGTGTTATGGGAACAATAATCTGAAAGTCTGGTGTAGGCCCTCCGCCCTGACCCCAGCATCAAATTCACCTTAGGGGTTTACTAAAAGTACAGTTCCCGAGATCCCACCCAGAACTGCAGAATCAGCATCCTAGGGCTTGACCTTTTGAACAATGCTCCCAGGTGATTCCCTTGCCCTTATGAGGCACAGACACAAGGACACCAGGAGACACCTACATGCCAGGGAGCTGTGTGCCCAGGGCAGCAGCAGGGCTATGGGCAGCAGAAGCACTGCTCTTCCATCCTCCATTCTTTAACTGGCCCTGGTCTTTACTCAACGCAATGGAGAGACTTCAGGTGAGACTGTGCATATTCAATTCAGAGGGACTGGGTCAGGGCTTCACCCTCCATGCCGGCCATCTCACAACCCAGCCTGACCACTGAGGTCACAATAGGTCACTGGATGGTCTAGATAAGGCAGCCATGTAGCGTCCTGGACCCAGGACCTGATGGTTTCTGTGAGCCCGTCTTCTGAGATGTGGAGATCAGTATGGAACTGGGGGACCAGAGACGGAGGAGTTAGGCTCCACACCAGTTGAGCTCTTGCAAGTCAGGTTCACTAACGCATCAGGGCAAAAGAGTGGAAGGTACTCCCTAGGAGCCAGGATCTGAGGCTGCTGGTCCAAACGGGTCAGATGATACAGCAGAGTAAGCACAGACTCAGACTCCTGTAGAAGAGAACTCACATCATTATTGTGATCTTAGGGGAGCTACTGAACTTTGAGCCTCAGATTACTCATCTGTAAAATAGGGATGATAATAATAATAATACTTAAGTCACTATATTATTGGGAGGATGCATGAGATAATGTGTGTGTCCTAGCACAGGACCTAGCAAATACCAAGCCCATGAGTTTAATTCTCTGCTAATTTCATCTGTCCTAAAGTCTCTCTCTGATAATTATATCTTTCTACTAATGTCTTCTAGCAAAGGGACGTATACGGCAAGCAGAGGTTTCTGTGAACAAGACATGTATAAAGTGCAAACTCAGGCAGAGATCAGCTGCAAGGCAGTTTTTATGGGTGCAGTTCATTCATTTGTTCATTCATTAGGTTAGCTAGCACTTTGTGGAACCCTTTTCATATGCCAGGCTTGGAGGATGGTACAAAGATGAACGACATTTGTTCTTTGTCTTCTGAAAACTCACAACCATCTGGGAGAGACACATGAGCAAAGACACCACCTTAATACAATGGGGCAAGAACATCAGTATCACTGAGAGCTGCAGAGGGCCACGCAACTCAGTCTGGGAGGAGCACAAGTGCGTGGTAAGTTTGAGGAGAGGTGGGGGGAAAGAGGCCATTAGGGAAGATTTTGTAGAGGAAATAAGCTCTGTCTGGGCTAGGCCAGTCTACAGAGAAGTAGCACTGGGGACGAGCAGGAAGGCATTTGTTATGGGTTGAATGGTGTCTTTCCACAATTCATTTGTTGAAGTCCCAACCCCTAGTACCTCAGAATGTGCCCTTACTTAGGAATAGGGTTGTTGCAGATGTAATTAGTTAAGATGAGATCACACAGGAGTAGGGTTGGCACCTAATCCAATATAACCAATATCCTTATAAGAAGGAAATTTTGGATACACACACCCACATGGAAAGAATGCCATGTAAAGACTGGAGCTATACTGCTGTAAGCCAAAAAACTACCAAAAGCCAGGAGGGTGGCCTGGACCAGATCCCTCCCTAGCACCTTCAAAAGGGCATGACCATACCAACACCTTGATTTTTGGATTTATGTCCTCTAGAACTATGGCCATAAACTGTTGTTGTTCTAAACTACCTATTCTGTGGTACTTTGTCATGACAGCCCTAAGAAACCAACATGGCATTCTAGATGGGCAGACAACATGTGCAGAGGTACTAAGGTCTATAGGAACTGTAGGGACATTTCAGTTAAATCATATAGAATTGCTATTTTAGTCTAATATTGGCAAATTCAAATGGTTCAAACTAAAATATTTACTTGGAATATTGTACAAGGTTGAGTAGTGGGTAGATGAGCCAATTTATGGAATAAAGCTTGAATCTAAATAAACAGTCTTCCTTCCTCTGCAGCCACTGAGTAATTTTCATAAGAAATCACTATGGGTGTGACAGATGTGTGGAGAATAAGTATTATTACTAAAGACTGGCAAGAAATTGTCAGTGCAAATGGTTTCCAAAATTCTATACATAATGGATTTCCATGTTATGGGAAATGACTATGAGACTTTATCTTTCCTTACTCATTTTGAGGCTTTAAAATAAATCTTAAAAAACTCTTGGAAGTATCCCATCAGAATTAGTAGAAGGCAGATGAAATATTAGAAAGTTAGTTCATGTAATTGGATATAGAGTTTGAACATAACAAGCTTTTACTCTGCTTCTCACAGCTGTAAGCAAAGCATTAGACTTCATCAACCTAACTCATATCTTTTCTCTGCCAGGAGGGGGCCCGAAATGGGAAGGAAAGCCTCCTTACCTCTGTCCTTTTGGAAAACAGCATGAATTTGAGCTCAGTAGAGCAAAATGTTTCACCGCAGCTATAAATGTTTGCAAACTTAGGGCACTGGAGGACATGTGTTTATATGCAGTGGAACAGAGCATACATAAAGAAGTCCCACTGTCACCCAGGCCCCACCCAGCTTAACCACATAGCTTCCAGAGTTCAGAGTAAGTGATGCACCATATGCAGTACCTTCATTCAGACCCCACACAACCCCCAAATCTCCCTAGAGCATCAGTAGATGAATTCACATTTTATCCAAGCTCCACTGCATGAAGACATATGTCCATACCGAAATCAGTACATAATGTTTGCAGTGGCTTTACTCATAATTGCTAAAAACTGGTTACAGCCTACATGCCCAACATCAAGTGGTTGTATAAACAGTGGTACATCAGACAACAGCAGTAGTAGTCAGCAGAAGAAAAAAACACCAGATACGCATACCCATGTGAATCTCAAATGCATTATGCTAAGCTGAAGAAGCCAGACACAACTACGTTCTGCAGGATGCCATTTAGATGACATTCTGGAAAAGACAAAATGACAGGCACAGAAACCACATCAGTTGTTGCCAGGGGCTGGGGCTTGGGGAAGGGCATGTGTTGCCAGGGCCACTGGGCAACTTCCGGGGGTGGCAGAAAGGTTCTGGTTCTGGCTTGTGGTGCCAGTCGCACAGCCATTTGTATTTGTCAGAATTCACGGAACCATATACCTTAAAAAGGTGAATTTACTAAATAATATAAATCATATCTCAAAAACCAAAATTTCAGAAATGGCTTTGTGCTTATGCGCTTAAAAAAAAAAAAAAAAAAAAACCACTGATAGGAGCCACAAAAGAGTCGCCAGTTAGTTGAAAGCCTTTTTGCTATAACCTCATGAACCAATATGTGGGGGGGAGGGGGAATTATTTTTTAACACTGTCTTAGTTTGATCTCCAGCTGCCACAACAAAATACCACAGACTGAGTGTCTTATACAGCAATTTATTTCCTCACAATTCCCGAGGCTGGATTTCTAGATGGAGGTGCCGGCCCATTCAGTTCCTGGGGAGGGCCCTCTTCCTGGCTTACAGACAGCCACTTTCTCACTGTGTTCCCACATGGCCCTTGCTCAGTGAGTGCTGAGACAGAGCGAGAGAGAGAGAGAGAGAGAGAGAGAGAGAGAGAGAGAGAGAGAGAG
>PVKZ01006515.1:0-34052 GCA_004027375.1 Macroglossus sobrinus | reverse complement strand
AAAAGTCGAAAATCACATGATATCACTTATATGTGGGATATAAACCGAAAAGCAAAAATGGACATGACAAACCAACAGAAACTCATGGACATGGACTATAGACTAATGGTTACCGTAGAGTAGGGAGAAGAGGGGAGGTAGATGGGGTAAAAGGAGCCAAATATGTGGTGGCAGAAAGAAATCTAACGATGGATGGTGAACACACAGTGTAAATGTATATATATATGCCTTACTGTTAAAGTGTACAGCTGAACTTATTGGATTTTGTTAACCAATGTCACAATAAAAAAATTAAAAAACAAAGCAAAACAAAAAATGGCTTACAAAAGTGTTGAAGGGGAAAAATTTATTATTAAGCACTGTGATCCTTGTCATCATTGTCATAAAAATATCATTATCTTTATCATTATCATTATCATTATCATTATAATTAACATCATCCTTACCAGCATTGTTTTCATCTTCACCATTTGGTACTTGTGTCTTTGTGAAGTAGTACTGGAATGCTATAAAAATAAAATTAAATATACATAGTCCTGCCTTTGTAAACCATGCATTTAAGGCAACTAAGATGCAAACATACATTAACAATAAATTTTAAATTTTTAGTAAAGGATAAATAAGAGCTTAGATTGCAAAAATAATTAAAACATTGCCTTTATATATGACTTTTTTAAAAAAAGTATGAAACATTAAGGAAAACTACAATTATAGTGTACTTCATCTAGATCTGGGCAGGAGAATGTTTTTACCCCACTTCACTTCATCGAAGAGAGAATTAGGAAAGATGTGAGACATTTTAATAATTACTTTGGAAAACAGAAACAGATGTCTTTGATAGGGTATTTCAGGTGTACTACTATCTTTATTAAAATTAGATTTGTAATATTAATGAAAGTAGAATTATTTTCTTTAGTGACCCTGGATAACAGTAAAGATAAGATTGGGAGAGTCATTTCCTTAGTGGACAAAAATAGTCCTTGATACATGACAAGGTATTTCACTTGATCTAGGTCAGTAAACATTTTTTCTTCTTCTGATTTCTATTTATCATAACTATCCCCTCACTCTAAAACTCATAGGGCACTTCTCATCCTGGTCCAAAAATAGCATTTAGCAGTTACTTCTCACCTTTCTGAAATCAACATTTTCCCTTGTACAACTGAAAGCAAAATCCTCTACCAAGTATAGATCTAGGAAAATAATAATTACTAGTTAGACCTTTGCTCATGCTTTTTTTCTTGCCACAAATGCCTTTTTGGATCATAATTATTTATTAAAACCTGTCCATGACTTTGGAGGATGAGTAGGAGCCCAGAAGAAAGAGGTAGGGCCTATGGAGGGAAACTTTTTGAGCATTATACATATTCTGGATTGTATGGCTAGCTTGAATATATGTGGAAAACTTGTGTGGATTTATGCTTGGATAGAAATCTCACTTTCCTCCTTCCAGTAGTCCATTGCTTTCCACTCTGTGACCACTCACATCTACTGTCCAAAGGGTGACTCATTTCTAAAAGAAGCTACCTATAAGCATAGTACGCAGGTGAGGGACTTGATTCTAAACAGTGAGGTTTCTATCAATCTAAGTTCATGGATAGGGGAGAGAGAAAATCAGAATTCAAAGGGCTTGGATGGGGTTAGTTTTTGAACATCAAGCTTGGGAAAGAGGTACCAGAGAATGATTGACAAATGAGTAGAGATCTGTAACAGTCAAGATAGGGAATGGGATACAACTGAGTAAATGCAGCAGTTCTGGACCAATTTGCATAAAAACTGGGAAACTGAAGGCATTTCTTTTACTCAAGGCTTATTCATTGCTGAGCAGTGTTGCTGAAAGGGTCAATCTGGACATCTCATATGAAGCTTTATTTGGCACTCAAAACTCCTAGGAGGAGAGAAGGGAAATGCAGAAATTCTCCTTAGGTTATTTATTGTTTTAGGAAGCTAAAACTGTGTCTCATTTCTGGTAAATGTATCATTTCTACTATTCTTACCTCTGTCAGAATACAGCTATTCTTTCTTTACTAATGATAAAAAAAGAAAAATGTTTGAACAGAGTATTTGATTTCCTTCTGTACACTAAAGTAACTGAAAGAATACTATTATTCTCACAGAATACAAAACAGACTGCCATTAAACTTTTTAAATTAAAATGTGATACAAAACCTCATTAAATATACTCAGTGGCAGACTTGTATGATAAAATATTCATTTTTTAATCATTTTTTTCAATTACAGTTGAGATACAATATTATGTTATTATAGTTTATATATTATAGTTAATATTGTTATTATATCATATTATAGTTTCAGGTATACAACTTAGATATTAGACATTTATATAACTTACAATGTGATCACCCCCATAAATCTAGTACTCATCTGACACCATACATAGTTATTACAATATTATTAATTATATTTCCCATGTTGTACTTTATATCCCCATGACCACTTTGTAACTACTTCTTAATCCCTTTCCTTCTTTCACCCATCCCCCAATTCCCTCCCACCTGGAAACCATCAAAATGTTCTCTGTAACTATGAGTTTGTTTCTGTTTTGTTTGTTTGCTCTTTTGTTCTTTGCATTCCATATGTCAGTAAAATCATGTAGCATTTCTCTTTCTCTGTCTGATTTATTTCACTCAACACAATATCCTCTAGGTCCATCCATGTTGTTGCAGATGGCAAGATTTCATTCTTTTTTATGGCTGAATAATATCTCATTGTCTATATCTATCACTTCTTTTAACTCATTCATCTACTGATGGACACTTAGGCTGCTTCCATATCTTGGCTATTGTAAATAACACTACAATGAACAAATGGATGCATAAGTCTTTTTGAATTAGTGTTTTGGGTTTCTTTAGAGAAATACCCTGAAGTATAATTGTTGGATACTTCTTTGTCTCTTGTTATAGCCTTTTTTTTAAAGTCTATTTTGTCAGGTATAAGTATTACTACCCCACTTTTTTGTTATTGTTGTTTCCATTTTTATGAAATAGCTCTTTCCATCTATTTAATTTCAGTCTGTGTCATTGGATCTGAAGTGAGTCTCTTGTATGTAGCAAATGTAAGGGTCTTGTTTTCTTTTCCACTCAGCTACCCTATGTCTTTTGGTTAAAGCACTGACTCCATTTACATTAAAAGTAATTGTTGATAGATATGTAGTTATTGATATTTTATTATTTATATTTTTGATCTTTTCTTCTTCTCCCTCTCTTTCTCCTTCTTCTTCTTGAAGTCTCTTTAACATTTCTTGTAGTATTGGTTTGTTGGTAATGAACTCCTTCAGTTTTTTCTTTTCTAAAGAGCTCTTTATCTATCCTTCAATTCTAAACAACAGCTTTTTTGGATAGAGTAATCTTGATGTAGGTTCCTGCTTTTCACCACTTTGAATATTTTGTGCCAGTCCATTCTGGCCTGCAAAGTTTCTGTTGAGAAATTAGCTGACAGTCTTATGGGAGCTCCCTTGTAGGTAACTAAATACTTATCTCTTGCTGCTTTAAGAATCTTGGTCATTAACCTAGGCATTTGAATCATGATGTGTCTTGGTGTGGGCTTCTTTGGGTTCATTTTGTTTGGGACTCTTTAAGCTTCCTGAGCTTGTATGTCTATTTCCTTCACAGATTAGGGATGTTTCTCATCATTATTTCTTCAAATAGGTTTCCAATTCCTTGTTTCTCTCTTGTCCTTCTCGTATCCCTATAAGGTGAATGTTCATATAGTTGATGTTGTCCAAGAGGCCCCTTAAACTATCCTCATTATTTTGGATTCTTTTTTCTTGTTGCTGTTCTGATTGGTGTTTTCTGCTACCTTATCTTCCAAATCACTGATTTGACCCTCTGTTTCATGCAATCTACTATTGGTTCCTGCTAATGCATTCTTCATTTCAGTTATTGTATTTTTTATTTCTAGCTGGTTCTTTTTAAATTTTTTAGCTCCATTTTTATGTTTTCTATCTCTGTTGAAGTTCTCACGGAGATCAGTGAGCAACCTTATACCCACTATTTTGAACTCTACATCTGATAGATTACTTGTCTCCATTTTGCTTTTTTTTTTTCTGGAACTTTGTTCTGTTTTTTAATATGGGACATGTTCCTTTCTCTCCTCATGTTGGCTGCCTCTCTGTGTTTCTTTCTATGTTAGGTAGAGATGTTATGTCTTCTGGTCTTAGCTCAGTGGCCTTATGTAGAAGACATCCTCTGGGATGCAGACCTGGTGGTGTAGTCTCCCTGGTCACCTGAGCTAGATGCTCCAGGAGTGTCTTTTGTGTGAGTTGTTTGTGCACTCTTATTGTAGTTGAGACTTGATTGCTGTTGGCATGTCAATTGTAGGGATTGCCCTTCAGGGTGATTGGTTGTGAGGACTGGCTTTGACTACGCAGAAAAGCTGTTGTGCAGGGGTTGACTCTATGAAGCAGGATTCACATTAGCAGGGCAATAGTGCCTACTTAGTCTGTTCTTCGGGTGTGTCATTTGTGGAGGTGGTTGAGTTGTGTGGTCTGAAACTGGCCACTGGATGTATTTGTTCTCGGGCCTCCTGTGTAGGGCTCTGATGTAGGCCAGGGTCAGCTGCTGCCTGTGCTTTGCCTAGGGCCACTTGAAATGAGCTACAAAGTGATCGGCAGGTGGTTGTCACTTTTGCTGGGCTTCGAAATGCTTGAGAATGGCTGAGCTGTGCACTGATTCTGGCTGCTGCTAGTGCCAAGATTGGGGCTGCTTATGAAGATGTATGGGACACATTGAGTCCAGATGCTGCTTGTTTGGGGTTTGTAAATCTTTGAGAGATTTTAGGAAAATCTGAAGTAAGAGTCAAGACAGGTCGTTTGTATGGAAAAGCTGATAAAAGTGGATTGGGTGGACCTACAAGTTTGGTGGGGCTGGGTCTCAGGTAATCACCAGGTTGGGACCAACATTATTAGCTAGATTGATGGAGACTCACATATGGTGCAGCCCTGTGTCTGCACGCTGGGTCAGGGGAGGGCTCAACAAAGGAATAATGACCTCTGCCAGCACTTCTATATGGGAGAAAACTGCTTCTCCAGCCCTCGCCCTGAAGCCAGACAATTTAGTTCTTCCCTGTATCTCCCTGGAGGCCTTTCAAGAACTGAGTGAGTTAGTCCGTCAGAGAGTAAGTCTACCCGTGGACCTCTTAAGAGGAATGTTTGGAACTCCAGCAGTCCTCTCTCTCACTCAACAACAATCTCTGCTGTTTTTCATAGCCAGAAGTTGTGGGTACTTCTCTCCCTAGCACTGGAACCCTGGGCTGGGGACCCTGTTTGGGGATGGGACTTGACACCTCAGGAGAACCTCCACACCCAAGATATTACTCCTGGTTTTTAACTGTCACACATGGGTGTGGAACCAGCCCATTCCACATCTCTGCCTCTCCTACAAATCTCCTCATGGCTTCTTCTGTATATCCTTAGTTATAGGACTTTTGTTCAGCTAGATTTTAGATGGTTCTCAGTGATGGTTGTTCTGTAGTTTAGTTGTAATTTTAATGTGGCTGTGGGAGGAGTTGAGCACAGTGTGTACTTATTCCACTATCTTGACTGAAAGCCTTAAAATATTTGAAAACAACACTTATGGTAGGAGAGTTGTTCACTTCTATTCTGGACCCAGATGTTTGCTACATCTCAAAGAGACAGAATTATTTTTTTACTGTTTTAACACATTGCATTAGAAAATCTACTTGAATTAGCAGATTATGGTTCAGCTTTTGAAAAATGACATGTTTGCTCCCATGGTTTAAAAAAATCTTTAGGAGTGATAATTTCACTTCCACTGTGTCACTTTGGGATGCTGATACACCCATCATTTTCCCTTAATGATGTTGAGAAGTCAAAGTCCTCACAGACACACAGACTCATTCAATGTCATCACTTGTAACAGATACAGAATAATAATGTTCGTAAATGGTGGCATTGTACAAGCCCGGAGCACATGAATTAATGCTCTTATGGCTGGTCTAATTGCTTTACCAAGTAGCAAAGCAATCCTGTGCTACCACTCTAAGTAAAGAACTTTGAGACAAGTGTGTCTCTCCAATTGTATTGTAATACACTGCCTGGAAACATCTCCTTTCACAGGTTGGTGATGGAGAAAGAAATTTTGCTCATTAGAAGGAGAAAATTCAAATCGAATATGGGTGACTGAAGGAGTGCCAGTAATCTTGCAAGTGGCATTATATTTCAAAACCTCTTCTGTTTGAAAAAAAGATAATTGGGTTATTCAGTTTTACACTAAACAGTTCTGAAGAATGACAGTTTTCTCATTGTAACACAGAGAATTTTTGTGCATCAATTTTAGCAATATAACCTACAGCTCTAGCATGCAGACTCTTTATTTTTTCAAACACTTTAGGGTTTTAGTTTTCTACAATGTTTGCCTGAGCTAAAGTTTCTCATGAACTAAGAGTTGAAAATTTAAAAAAAAAAAGCAATTATAATTGGTGTGAAATTTAAATATGCCAGGGACATTGTATTAGCGTTCTCCAGAAAAACAGAACCAATAGGATATATATATAGAAAAAATATATTTGTCATAAAGAATTGGCTCACATGATTATAGAAGCTGATATGTCCTAAGATCTGCAGTTGGAAAACTGGAGACCTAGGAAGGCTGAGACTGAAGAAAGATCTGATGTTTCAGTTTGAGTTTGACGGCAGGAAAAAGCCAACATTCTAGTTTGAAGTTAGGCAGGAGGAATTTCCCAGCCATTTTTTTTTTTTCAATTTAGGCCTTCAACCGATAGGCCTGTCCACATTAGGGAGAGCAATTTGCTAACTTCATCCAGAAAAACCTCATAAGAACATCCTGGATAATATTTGAGCAAATATCTGGGCATTGCGTGGCCCAGTCAAAGTGATACATACAATTATTATAGACATCAACTAACAACGTACTACCCTGTGAGTCAGGAGGTCTGTGAGGTTAGATATTTTTCACAAGCCTGAGGAGGCAAATCCTTCTAATGCCCTTACCACTTAACCTTTCTTATTTTTTCTCAGGTGAATATGCAAGCCACAGATCTCCCAGGGGGTGCCCATTGCTTAGCTGCACTCTGGCCCTTTCGCTGTAGAGTTTATCATCCTCATATGCAAAGTGAGGCTTACATTCCCTGACTATGTAGCTTTTAGAAATTTTTGAGGGTCACGTGCTGACCTGGCTTTTAGTTTGGGTTTGGTCTTGGGTCGGCTTTAGCTCAAGCAGTTACTTCATCATGGCAGAATACTAGTTCGGGTTTGGCCATCAACTTCTTGTGTGTCCATTCGAAGTATTTGAGCCCTGAAAACATCTTTTTGGTTATTTATAAAATAACTAAACTAGGTGTACCCCACATGATCTCAAAAGTCTCTTTTAAATCTCGAAGTTTATAATTGGTAGATGACTTGGAAATTACTATTAACTATATTGGTGTTGTAAATGTAAAGGATATTTGTATTCTTTTAGCTTGATATTTGGAAATGCCAAACTTTTAACTTCCACTTTTAGAATAAATTCTCTTCTACACAATTGCCTCAAACTTCTCTTATTTTGCTTCCCATCCTCATCTTAATCCTTAAAGATTTTAAAGAATAAACTTAAAAAAGAATGTTTATTTCCATAATAATAAAAGTACATTTTGTGAAAACACTTGACACCCTATGAGATAATAATTGTTAGCTCATGACTTGTAAGTTCTAGATTTTATAGCTTCAGGCGAAAAATCAAGCTTATCTCTCATCGGTTAATTTTGATCTGACACCTAGAAGAATATCAATTTACATTTTAAGTACTTTTCCTATTAAATAAAACTTTAGCATGTATTATGGTTGAATTTATAGTACACAAGATAGAATATATACTTCCTATATCTATTTTCTTTTGAAGAGAAGACAAATTACCAATGGCTTTAGTGATAAGAGTGCTAACCTTATAACTTCACACTTCAAACTCAGTCTCCATCTTTTTTAGTGACACAGTGTGTCAATGATAGAGACAAAGGCTATTGATCAAAATCCTTCTGGAATCATCCACACATTCTTCATAGAATCATGACTGACAAAGTGACATGCTATATGTTTTCACAATGACATGGAGATTGAAATGGAAAAGTTAAATATAAATCTTCATGGAAGTTTCAGTAATTTTTAATAATTTGTTCTTTTGTCACATGTATGTGTGAATGATATATTTGTCCTAGAGCAATACAAATTCATTTCCCCACATCTGTAATATCTGCAGTAAGCTAAATTAAAAATGCATTTGTACTTGTACAGTTAAATGATCATATTTAATGAAATGTCAGAGATGAATCTTAGCAAATAGTCAGGAAATTATTTTAGAGAGTACAGCATTTCATTACTAGCAGTCATAGAAAAGCAAAGTGATTAAACAAATGGTTTACTGCTCTAAGGTGGTGGCTGCCCAAGAAGAATAAAAACCCAGTGTATGGGGTTGATAGACAAATGCTGCATTTCTGTCTTAGCTCGCTCTCTTTGTTTGCTTCCCCCAACCTGCATGGAACTTCTATGTGATAGCAGCTCACATTAGGAGGTTTAGAGACATTCCCCGTGCAGTGAGGAAAAGAAATATTAGAAATTGGATATGATGCTGATATGTGAGAATCACCTCATGTAAGGTCTCCACCACATGGCTTTAGCAAAGTTTAGGCAGTTGAGTTGAGTGGGAGACTCCGAGCAATTGAAGAACAACAGGGAGGAGCTGGTCAAAGAATGATAGACTATTTAGGCCACAGGCCTTAACTCAAGGGATATTTGGATATGCAGTGGACCTGGGAAGAGATAGGAGCTTAAGCAGCTGTGCTATGTGTAAAAACAGAGTGAAACAGGATAGGTGGTAATAGGCAGCAAGCAGGAATAGAGGAGAAGAGGAATAAGTCAGTAGGAGTGGATATGATGAGAGGTTATTGGGTGATTTGAGACAGCAGAATGGAGCTACCACATGGCCAGTGAAACCACATTTGTCTCTAACACACTGCCATATCCCGTGCAAGCCTCACACAAGCAACTTGATGTGCTGACAGGCCAAGAATTAAAATAAAAAATAGCAATTGTTTCAGTTGGTGTTATGGGTTGAATTGTGTCCTCCAAAATGATGTGTGGAAGTCTTAACCCCAGAACCTCAGGATGTCACCTTATTTGGAAACAAGGTTGTTGAAGATGTAATTAGTTTAGAAGAGTTCATACTGGCGTAGGGTAGGCCCTTTATCTCATATCCTTATAAGATATCTTTTTATCTGACATCTTTGATGTGAAGATACACAGGGAAAAGGCCGTGTGATGTTGAGAACAGTAAGTGGAGTGATGCAACTACAAGTTAAGAAATGCCAATGACTGTCAGCCCCAACAAGAAACTAGAAAGAGACAAGAAAGGTTTCTCCCTATAAGCCTCCAAAGGGAGCATGGCCCTGCTGATGCCTTGATTTCAAACTTCCAACCTCCAGAACGGTGAGACAATAAATTCTGTTGTTTTAATTTTGTAGCGGCAGCCCTAGGAAACGAATACAGTTGGTGAAACACAATTTTAAATGGCAGAATCAATGTTCTTAATGTATTGCTCACTCTTTCCAATTTTTTCTTCGAAAAATTTCATTACTTTTTATTTAAATTTTTTGTGCTTTCATTTGAGACTAGGTTGAGGTGAGACATTCACCTCAGTCACAAATATAAGGCACTACCAAAAAAACTCAATAATTGAGATAGATAAGTAACATTCTGAGGTAATATTTTTAAAAATTAAAATTAAATCAAAATACTGTAATTAACAAAATATCAAAATTTTAAATACAGGATCAGTATTATCAGTTTTTTTTTTTTTGCCTCAATATGGTCTGGCACAGTACTGCTATCGACATCTGAATAACACAAGTTTAGAAATGCATATAATGAAAGAAACAGATATAAACATATTCTCATAAAAATAATTATATTTTAATTTTCTCAGGCAGACACCAAAAGAAATGACAAAATAACAGCAAGATGATGGGTTGAATTTCCTTTTTTCCATGTGAGAACTCAGACAACCAGAAGACCATATGAGCAACATCAAGTAACAATGCGAGCCCAGTTAAGCATCTTTCAGATATGAAATCTGCATAAAAGAAGACAAGCTGCTATAATCTCAGTAGTAAAGAGAATTAGATTCTTTGGCCTTTACCACATGACAGTAAATGACAGCATAATAAATAAAGCAAAAAATGATTTCTGACTTATACTTTTCACATCATGTCCTGGAGGCACTTTGCTATTGTTACAAGTATATTAAACATAGGTCTGATTATATGCTAGGGAGAGCTGACAAGAGGCATATTTTGGAACAGGGAGATGCTGGTCTATGTCTGGAGATAAACGTTTATTGAGTGCACCCTTTTCCTACTGCTAGGGAGAGATCAATAGTGGAACTAGGAGAGACCAGGAGTGGAATGTCATATCACATGCCTAGAGGCCTAGGATGTGGATTCTATGATGGAAAATGAACAAAGACAGAAATAATTAAATGAAACATGGGGATTTGTGCTGTTGAAAAAATTTTTTACTGACTTCTTTTTGGTGTGTAGTTCTATGAAATTTAACACATCTGTAGATTCATGTAACTATTACCATAATCACATAAAAACATTTTCATAACTATCTAAACTCCCCCATATCACCTCTTTATAGTCATGTTTTAAAAACTTGATTGTGTTGTTTCTCTGCAAAATGGTCTCTTAATTTTGATTGTTTTAGAGCTTACTTTCCTTAATTCCCATGATTTTACTTAGTAAAAATTCTGCAATTTTTTAAAGTTTAATAAATCAAAGCTATCTTAAGTTTTAGTCTTTTACTCCAAAATAATGATTTCATAAAAGATGTTTGAAAAAAGAAGGAAAGCATGGAGATATAATAAATGGAGATATGACGATTGTTTGAGTAGAATGAGATACAGAATCAGAGTCAGCCAAGAACAGCTGTAAACTATCGTAAGAGATGGTACATTCGTTCATCTTTTAAGAAATCTTTAATGTTTATAACACAAATTTACTTTAGAGCATAATGTTGAACATCATTTTGAGCAGTATTATTTCATATTCAGTATTTTGGAAAATGTAAAAGGAATTCAGATCTTTTTAAAATTATTTTTCTTTCATAGTTTTTTCACTTTAACCATTTTAAAGTATACAGTTCTGTGGCCTTAAGTAATCACACAGTTGTGCTACCATCACCACCATCTATGCACAGAGCATTTTCATCTTCCCAAACTGAAACTCTATACATTGAACAATAAATACATTGCATAACTTCCTATTCCCCTTGCTCTCCAGCCTCTAGCAACCACCCTTCTACTGTCTCTTTGTGGATGACTACTTTTGGTTCCTCAAATAAAGGAATCATACAGTATTTATTATTTTGTGACTAGCTTGTTTCACTTAACATAATATCTTCGAGGTTTATCCACAGTTGTAGCAAGTGTCAGAATTTTCTTCCTTTTCAGGACTGAATAATATTCCATTGTTATATTCATTCGCCTGTCGATAGCTACTTGGGTTGTGTCAAACTTTTGGCTATTGTGAATAATGCTGTTATAAACATAGTTGTACAAATGTTCACATTTCTGCTTCAAATTCTTTTGGGCATATGTCAAGAAATGAAATTGCTGGATCATATGATAATTCTCTGTTTAATTTTTTGAGAAACCATCATATTATTTTCCACATCTGTTGTACTATTTTACATTATCACCAGCAATGTACAAGGGTTCCATTTTTTCCCCACATCCTCACCAAAACTTTAAGAGTTTTCTTTTTTTATAATAACCATAATAATAGGTGTTATATGGTATTTGTAGTTTTGACTTGCGTTTCCCTATGATTAGTGATGTTGGGTATCTTTTTATGTCTTTATTGGCTAATTGTATATCTTTCTTGGAGAAATGTTCATTCAAGCCGTTTGCCCATTTTTCAATTGAAATTCATTAAATGTTCTGGATATTAACCCAGATATATGATCTGAAATTTTTTTCCCATCCATGGGTTGCCTTTCTTCTCTTTTGAAATTTAAAACTTCCCACAAAAGTTTTAATTTTTGACAAAGCCCAGTTTATCTTTTTTTTTTTTTTTTTACTTTTATTACCTATCCTTTTGGTGTCATTGCTAAGAAATCATTGTCATAGCCAATGTTATGAAGCTTATCCCTTATATTTTATTCTAAGAATTTTATAGCTTTAGCTCTTATGTTTAGGTCTTTGATCCTTTTGAGTTAATTTTTGTAGATGGTGTAAGATAAGAGTTCAACTTCATTCTTTTACATGTGAATATAGTTTTCCCAACATCATTTGTTAAAAAAACTGTCCTTTTCCCATTGAATGGTCTTGGCTTCTTTGTTGAAAATTATCTAACCATGTAATTGAGAGTTTATTTCTGGGCTCTCTATTTTATTCTATTGGTCTATCTATCTGTCTTTATACTGATACCACACTGTTTTGGTTAGTATAATTTTGTAGTAAGGTTTGAAATCAGGATATGTAACACCTCCAACTTTGTTCTTTTTTTTTTTCACCCAAGATTGCATGGTTCTTTATGGTCCCTTGAAATTCCATATGAATTTTAGGAGTAATTTTCTATTTCTGCAAAAAATATTGTTGGAATTTTGATAGGAATTGCATTGAATTTGTAAATCACTTTAGGTAGTAATATAAACATCTTAATGATATTAAGACTTCTAGTCCAAAACATAGATTATTTTTACATTTATTTGTATTTTATTAAATTTCTTTTAGAACTGTTTTGCAGTTTTCAGTGTACAAGTTTTTGACTCAAGTTTATTTCAAAACATTTTATTCTTTTCAGTGCTATTGTGGATGGAATTGTTTTTTAAATTTTCTTTTAGGATTCTTCATTGTTAGTGTATAAAAACAACTGAGTATTTATTTATTTAACTTTTAAAAATTTATTTATTTTCATTAGTTTCAAGTATACAGTACATTGTTTAGATATCTATATAGTTCACAAAATGACCCCCCGCAATTGCTCCCTCCTTCTTCTAACCCTCTACCTAGCCAACATATTAATGCTAACTGCATTCTCTATGCCATGCTCCCCATTCCCGTGACCATTATTCAGCTACTAATTTGTACTTCTTTAACCTTTCACCCCATTCTCCCAGCCCCTGCAAAACCTCCTCACTTCTATCTGTCAACAAATTGTCCACTATATTTATGAGTCTGTTTTTGATACTAATCAAAAAGTTTATACTTTTTATTCCTTGGATTCTGCACATAAGTGAAATCATATATAGTGTTTATCTTTCTCTGCTTGATTTAAATACTTTCTAGGTTAGTCAAAGCAATATCTTTTCCCATCCCTTTCCTTTTAGTCTGCATGTGTCTTTTAATCTGAGGTGAGTCTCTTGTAGATAGCATATGTAGGAGTCTTGTTTTCTTATTCATTCAGCCACTTTATCTTTTAGTTGGAGCACTTAATTCTTTTCTATTTGAGGTACTCATTGATAGGAATGTAGTTGTTACTATTCTTTATATTCCTGTTTTTGATACATGTTTTTTCTTCTTAAAAAATTCTCTCCAACTTTTCCTGTAATACTAGCTTGGTGTCGATAAATTTTTTGAGCTTATTTTTTGTCTGGGAAGCTCTTTATCTGTCTTTCGACTCTAAATGATAGCTTTGCTGGATAAAGTATTCTTGGTTGTAGATCCTGGATCTTCATCATGTTTAATATTTTGTGCTAAGCCCTTCTATCCTGCATAGTTTCTTTTGAGAAATCAGCTGCCAGTCTTATGGGTGCTCCCTCGTAGGTAACTATCTGCTCATCTCTTGCTGCTTTTAAGATTCTCTCTTTGTATTTAACCTTTGGCATTTTAATTATGATGTGTCTTGGTGTGGGCTTTTTTGGGTTCCTCTTTCTTGGGACTCTCTGAGCTTTCTGGGGTTGTATGTCTTTTTCCTTCACTGGGTAAGGAAAGTTTTCCATCATTATTTCTTCAAATAGCTCTTCAACATCTTGTTTTCCTTCAGGCACCTCTATGACATGGATAGTTTGATCTTTAATAGTGTCCCATAAGCTCCTTAAATTATTTTTATAGTCTTGGCTTCTCTTTCCTTGACATTTTGATCGAATGTCCTTGGCTTTCCCATCCTCTAGATAGGTCATTTGATTCTTTTTTTATTCACTTTGTTTATACCTTTGTTTATTCCATTTAATATACTTCTCATCTCAAATAATGTTTTTTTTAAATTTCAGACTGCTTCTCTTTTATAATTTCCATTTTCATTTTTATGTTTTTTATCTCTTTAAGCATCTTCATAACCAGTGTTTTGAACTCTGTATGTTAGATTATTTGACTCCATTATTTCTGGATCTCTGTTCTGTTCTCTCATATGGTTTCTCCTTCTTTGTCTTCCCATTTTGTCTGCCTTTCTGTGTCTGTTTCTATGTACTAAGCAAAGCTTCTGTGCTTATAGTTGCCTCAAAAGGCCACATTAGAAACCAAGGCCAGCTGCCTCCAGTGTGAATCTAGGTGCTACTCAGCAAGGAGCACCTGACTTGCTGAGGATATACATAGAAATGGCTTGGGTGGGGCCGTGAGTTGGGAGAAGTGGGGTTTCAGATAATCCTCTGGGTGGAACAATGTCTGTGATCCAGTTTGATGACATCACGGCTATGGTGGTGCTGTGTGCACACATGAGGAACGGGGAGGGCTCAACAGGAAACAATGGATACTGCTGGCACTCTACAGAAAGAGAATCTCACCTAGGCCCTCACTCCAGCAATGTCTTCCTGTAAGTCCCTGGTGCCCACTGCACACAGCCAAATTGGCATTGGTGCTCAGAGCAAGCAGGTCCGTCACCTGAAAATCTGCTGGTGGACACAGCCCCTTTAAGAGGCATTTGCAGCTGCTGCTGCTGCAGCCTGCATCTCACTCAGCTGCTCAGGACCCGGCCACCCTGTGTCCTTGCCCCATCCTACCTTCCGCTATTGCAGGGTGCTTTCTTGGATATCTCTGTAGTTGTGTGGCTTGTTTATTAAGATCCCAGGTGATTTTTTTCTTGCTACTACTCTTTGTTTCTGCCACAACTTTGATTTGGTGGCCAGAGGGATGATCAGAGCCTCTATTATCTATACCATTGTTTTTCCTTCCATAGAAACAACTGATTTTTGCTATTGATTTTGTACCTTGCAACTTTGCTGAATTCATTTATCAATTTTAATGTTTTTTAAAAATGGAATTTTATGGTTTTCTCTATATATTTTCTGTGACCAGAGATACTTTTAACTTTTCCTTTCCTATTTGGATGGCCCTTTTTCACCTTGCCTAATTGTTCTGGTTAAGACTTTGAGCATAATGTTGAACAAAAGTGACAAGCATCTTTGTCTTCTTCCTACTATTAGAAGAAAAGCCTTCAGTATTTCACCATTCAGTATGATGTCTGCTAGGGTTTTTTTATATATGGCCTTTGAGTTAGTTTTATTTAGTTTGTAGTTTGTTGGGTGTTTTTATCATGATCTTTTATGATATTTATTGAATTTTCATTAAATATTTTTCTATATTTAAGTGAGATTATCATGTGATTTTCCTTCATTTTTTAATGTGGTGTATTATATTTATTAATTTTCATATGTCGAACCATCCTTGCATTGTAGGAATATATCCAACTCATTCATGGTGTATAATTTTTTATATTTGCTCTTGCATTCTATTTGTTACTATTTTGTTAAAATTTTTTTGCATCAATATTTGTCAGAGATATTAGTCTGTAGTTATTTCTTTCAGTGTTTTTATCTGGCTTTGGTATCAGGGCAATAATGTACTCATAGAATGGGTTTTACACTTTTCTCCTCTTCTATTATTTTTATGAGTATGAGAAGGATCAGTGTTAATTCTTCCTTAAATGTTTGATAGAATTCACCAGTGAAGCCATCTGTTTCTGGGTTTTTCTTTATTGGGAGGTTTTTGATTACTGCTTCAATCTGCTTATTGTATAACTCTGTTTATATTTTTTATTTCTTTGTGACTCAGTCTTGATATGTTGTGTTTCTAAGAATTTGTCCATTTCATCTAAATTGTTCAATTTTGTTGGTGTAAATAATTCATAGTGCTCTCTTATAGTCCTTTTTATTTCTGTAAAATTGGTAGAAATGTCTCCTCTTCCAAATCTAATTTTTTTTGTATCTTCTCTTTTTTTCCTCAGTCTGGCTAAAGGTTTGTCATTTTTGTTGATCTTTTTGAATACTCAACTCAGTTTAGTCGATTATCTCTATTTTTCTATTTTATTGATTTCTGCTCTAGCCTTTATTATTTACTTCTTATTTCTAGCTTTGGTTCTATAATTAATTTTTATACATTTGTCTTATAAATACTGCAGAAAATAAAAAGTTGAGTTACAAATCAAAATTACAATAATACTGTTGTTTATATTTGTCCTTTACTAGAGAATTTTATATTTTCATGTGGCTTTGATTTAATGTCTGATGTTCTTATACTTTAACTTAAAGAACTCCTTTTAGCTTTTCTTGTTGGGTCAGTTTGGTGATAAAAAATCTCCCCCAGCTTTGCTTGTTGAGGAATGCTTTAATTTCCTCTTTGTTTTTTTTCCTGGTCATTATAACTTTACTGAAATATGATATAGTAACATATAACCATACTGAAACAATCTGCTGATTTTCTAACCAAAATATTAATTTTACACAGCCCTTAGGGTATCTTCCTTCTTGGCTGTTAAATATGGCTCTATGTTTGCATATGAGTGTGCATGTGAATACATATATATATATATATATGTATATATATATATATTTATATTTATATATAATATAATATATACTCATATATTTATATATATGTATATACATATATACATTTCACTCTCAGTTTTGAAGGACAGTTTTGCCAGATATAGAATTTTTTGGTTGACAGATTTCCCCCCCCAGAACATTAAATATATCATCCCATTGCTTTCCAGCCTTCAAGGTTTATACTGAAAAACACACAAAGATTCTTTTTGCAGATTCTTTATATACAATGATTAATTTTTTTCTTGCTGCTTTCAAGATCCTCTCTTTATCTTTGAATATTGATAGTTTGATTATAATGTGTCTCAGTGTAAGTCTCTGATTTATTTTAGAATTTGTTGAGCTTCTTGGATTTATAAATCCATGTCTTTCCCCAAATATGGAAAGTTTTCAATCATTACTTTTAAAAATAATTTATCTGCCCCTTTCTCTTGTTCTCTTTATATGACTCTTATAATATATATATATATATTAGGACACTTAGTAGTATCCTGTAAGTTTCTTGAGTGCTGTTCACTTTTCTTTATTCTTTCTTTTTTATGTTCCTCACCCACAATAATTTCAAATAGTCTGTCTACAAGTTTGCTGATTCTTCTGAATCTGTGAAACTGTTCTTGAACCCATCTATTGATTTTTCCCCAATTAATTTGTTGTATTTTTCATCTTCAGAATTTGTTTGACTTTTTAAAACAAGTATTTTCTGTGTCTTTGTTGGTATTCTCATTTTCACAGATACCAGTCTCCCAATTTCCTTTGGTTCTTTGCCTATATTTGACTCTCTGGGAATATTTAAGATATGTTTTAAAATCTTTATTTAGTAAGTCCAATGTCTGTGTTTCTTCGAGGACATTTTGTGGAGATTTATTTTGTTCTTTTTAATGGGCCATGTTTTCCTGTTACTGTTTGTATGTCTGTTTTTGTTTTGTTAAAAATTAGGCTTTTGAAAAAAAACTGCATCCTCTTCTAGCATTTGTAGACTGGAATGGAAGACTTTCACTAATTAGTATGGTATTTCCTGAGACTTGGGGTCAGACAAATGTGAAAGCTTAAAGTTTTCTCAGGTTTTTTTGGGGGCATGCATTCTCTGTGTGTGCATACGTGTGTGTGTGTGTGTGTGTGTGTGTGTGTGTGTGTGTGTGTGTGTGTGTGTTTTAATTTCCCCATATGCATGACTTCTTTTAAATGTCTTAATTTCCCAAAGAGTCTCACCCTAGCTTCCTGCCAGGAATTTAGACATCCTATTGTATTCTTCTGCTCAAATTCTCTTCCTCCAGGCATATGCAAGTCTGTATTCCTTCTGTAGATTTCATAGATTGAGGTAAGCCACTCCCTTTTGTTGCTTCTACCTGACTAATTGAGTCATACTGCTGTTTTCTGTCTATGCTTTAACTCAGACTAGACAGAAACGAATCCCTGGTAGCCCCCCAAAGTGTTAGAATGTTGCATATAAATTCTACTCTGCTCCTTCCAGCCAAGGGTGGAGCCAGGAATTGGGCAGTTTCTTTCTGATCATGTCACACTGAGAAGGAGGCAGGACAAGGGTGAGTAAAAACACCACTAAGTAGCCTACAATTTTGAATGTGGCTTTTTTTTTTTTAAATTGAGTATTTCCTTAGTTGCTATAGATCTTTGAGTGGTTTTCCTATAAAGTTATTTTAGTCAGTCCCTAGGTTTTTAAAAAAATGTTTTCTATGGATGAACAGGGTCCTGGAGTTTCTTTGTTTGCCATCTTGCTAATGTTGCTCTCTTCTTTCATAATTTAATGACAGTGAATAAAATCCAGGTAACAAGAGTGAACTCAATATAGTTGTATGGTCTAATTGTGTAGTGTAGCAGGTAAGGTAATCTGCTATATTGTCATTAAATGGACTCAGCAGAAAATAGTTTTATTAATGAAGGCAATTTGGATGCATTCTAACATTCTGGAAAACTGTATTAATAAACCAATTTTATCATAAACTCAGATGTTTATCAGAAAAACTGTTTCAAAATGTTGAATATTAAAAAAGTCAGCTTTTATAATGTTTTTATAAAATGTAGAAAATGTTATGCTTTGATTTCTAAAAGGAAAGCATTGTCAGGTACAGGGGTTTATTAGTGCTTGTAGAACAAGATGAGGTTAAATATCAGGCTGGTAGTATCTCCATCAGTAGATTGTGACAGCATTTCTATAAGTAGGATGCATGAATCAAAACAGATCTGTCAAGAACCTTGTAGCTTTGTATTGATGGTAGTCTCTAAATTCTAAACAAAGTGGTAGCAAAATCATAATAATGCACTAGGATTAGCTTTTGTGTCCCAAAGCCTCATAGCATACAAAAGCTAAAATATATAAGGAAAGGGGAAAGAACGTGTGAGGCAATGTTGACATTACATTGCCCCTTGCCTATAACTAGGCTTATTTTTTGCCTTGTTCTTAGTGAGTAGTTTACTTTTCTTACTCAGGACAATACAATAAAGAGGGAGGGGGAAAATTTCATTCCAATTACACAAGATGGTTGGACATGTGTTTCTACTGATGATTGTTAAAATTACCTAATAGGCTCATTTTCTTGATCTTTGGGTGTCCTAAAGAAAAAAATATTGTTTTTTATTTACAGCTTAAATTTACATTTAATAGTTATTGTTAAGTACTAAAGATTTTAAACATTTAAAGAAAGCAAAATTTAAAGAATTCATAAATATGAATTTTCAGGACACTGGATATTTTAGTTTTAAGTGTTCTTTATATGACCCCTAAACAAATTAAAATAGAAAAATTGACATTTCCACTACTGAATTAATGAAATAACTAATTGCTTTTATTTCTTTCACACAACACCCCAAAGCTGTCAAGTACTAGACAGTAGGACAATTAAATTCATTTGCTTTGTACAGGAAATGAGAGGCCATAAAATGTTTGGAATATTGAAGTAAGGCAATGGGAACAATCTTAAAATTGCTTGTAAACACATGTAGATTCCTTTATTTATACATATAAAGTAAAATAGAAAAATCTTTGCTTTAGTTCAGATAGTTTATCTAATTCCTATTTGTTAATTGAGCATAGATGTTTTATATAAATTTTTCTTAAAATGCACATAATCTGTTACTGATTTATTCATTTGACAAATATTTTCTAAGCACTGAAGTGTACCAGGGCCATATGGAAGAAGATGCTTTCAGGAAGTTTACTTTTGGGGGAACATAGAACTTAAGGTAGTGACTATAAACAAAATGCAAGGGTTACAAGAAGGCCAAAAAAAATAGCTCCAGAGACTCAGAGAGGAAGTAATTATTTCTGTTGGGCTGAGGCAAGCCTTTGTGGAAAAGTTGGTATTTAAGTTGAGTTTTGAAGAATGGGCAGGATTTGGATATTTAGTGATGAGAAATGGCACTCCCGGCAGAATGCACTGTGCAAGCAAAACCAAGGAGAGGTGACTAGGATATTAACAGAGTATGGAGTGGAAAGATGGGAGGTGTGGAATAAAGCTGGAAAAGAATGAAAATATTAAAATTTATATTGTGCCTATTTTGTACCAGGCTTTGATAATTCTTTTTAAGGATATTATAGCTTTTAATCCCTAACACAACTGTCCAAAAATAAGTGTTATTTTCCCTTTTATAAACTGTTATTGTTCTTTTTCTGTAAGGATGGGGAAACTGAAGCATAGGGAAATTAAGGAACTTGCTAGAGGTAATCTATTTCTAAGTGGCAGCAGTAGTATTAAGCTCAGGTCCTATGGATGCCTAAGAGCACGATTTTTTCACATTGCCATGCTGTCTTGAATAAAATTCCAATAAAATGATAGGTAAGGAGCCTCTGGGGATGTTTTTAGCAGAAGAGAGGCAGCTTTAGAGTTCTTTGCTCAGGAAGCTGGTGGCAGTGTGTAGGCTGGGCTAGAAAAAATACAGTTTATCAGTTTTATACTCACTGAAGAAATGTGCTAATTTGTGTCAGATATAAACTTAATACACTCTTACCTAAATGCTACCAAGCTACAGTGAACCCAGGATTGCTATGAACAAGATTGCATTTAAAAAATTTAAAACTTTATTGAGTGCAGTGTTAATCACTGTGCTAAGCACGTTACAGACATTATCTCGATGAATGATTATAAAAACCTGAAGCTTGGTGTTGTCTTAAATTCCCAGAAAGGACAACTGAAGCTTGGAGAAATTAATTCACCTGTTCAAGGTTAGAGTTAACTAAGTGCAGGCAATCTTCAAATCCAGGACTGTTTCCATAACTTCACACTATTCTGTCTTTTGCTATTTGCCTAAGAAGCTAAAAGAATAATAATTAAAAAAATGGCTCCACTCAATTCTGGCACCTGGGAAGGTGGTCTCCTTCTGAACCACAGTAAACATTTTTGTTACTCAACCAGCCCTTTGACTGTTATTAGATATCTCTCTTCTTCTTTGTTCTCATTCACTCCTTAATGGCTTCTCATGCCATCTTTTATAGCCATCTTAATATACACAAATCACTTTTACAATGTTGTGAGTATGAAGAGAGCAATTCATCAATGCCACTGTTTCCTTGGTAGAGGGTGGTTTGTCTTTGCAAGGCTTGAGAGACTCTAGGAAATTTCAATTTGCTGTGTCTTGCTGGGGATGGGAGGAATTATAGTTGGTAAGGAATTTTGAACTTCAACCAACATATGATTAGGAGAGGCCTATGATGGTTTGAAAATCTTGTTTGTCTTGATTTTTTTTTTTTTTTTTTAGATTTAAGGGGCAAAGGGCATGCTGGTCAGAAATGCAATCAGCTAGTTGATGGTTTTTGCCATAATTAATCTTATATCCTCTTTAATTTTTCTTCCCACTTGATAATTATCCCTAACATCTAGTTTTACTACCTTTTCAAAATATATAATTCAATTAGGTTCGATGTATTTATTGAGTGATGACTATTTGCAAAACATTATTCTAGGTATTCTACGACTAGTGCAGAGTCATTAACATAAGATGGAGAGATGATATTGATGAAATGAATGAATGAGATTTGGACTGTCTGGCCTCTTGTGTTTGCACATAGGTATTATTTACTTAAAACGATATACATTGCAGTCCTCATGTAAGGCTGGAAAAGAACCAAAAAAGCCAGTAGCTTAAAACTATGGTAGTTAATTGGCAATCATAGCGGTAATTACTACTGATTCAAATTGTATGGTGGATTAGTTATAAACCTATAATTCCATTTTATTACCTTCCAATTAAAGTATGTGCCATACAGCTTGGACATCTGACAGTTACTAAAGGCCCATGGGTGAGACAAGCAATAGGTAGCATGTCTTATGGTGATTGATATGTGGACATTTCTAAAGACACTTCTTTTGGCCAGTCTTGGAAAGAATATAGGGAGAACTGAGAATCTTATTGTTATTTAATGATGCATGTTTCCTCATTCTTGCCAAGTTCCTTTTTTTTTGGTTGGCTCTAGTGACTAGGGAGAAGTCTAAAACGGTGATTCTTTAATCTATTCTTTAAGTTTGAAAAAACATAGCTATTATTATCAATATATATTAGGAAAATTAAACAAAATACCTGCAGAGAAAAACTAAGCTTAATAAAATTTTCTTGTTAGAAAGGAAGAAGCTGAGGATTGTCTTTATCTGGTTCTGATGACTGTGAGTGTATGAGGTTCTTTTTCTCTCCCTAAAACTATGACATGAACATTTATGCTTCCCATAAAAGGCTTTAAAAAATATTGGTGAACTTTGGGTAACCAAAGAATGATTTTAATTCTTTGGGTAACTTTGGGGTTTTAGTGTAGACTGGGATGGGACAAAGCTGATTCTGAAGTGGTTGAAAACACCCAGGATTTGGGATCTTTTAGATCAATGGCTACATTTGTTTCTGGTGGCTGCTATAACAAATTAAGCCACCACTAACTGAGTGGCTTAAAACAACAAGAATTTATTCTCTTCACAGTTCTGGAGGCCAGAAGTCTGAAACCAATGTGTTGTCAGGGCATTGCTCCTTCTAGAGGGCATAGGGGAGTTTGTTCCTTCCTCTTCTGGTGGCTCCAGGTGTTCTTTGACTTGTAGCCACATTACTCCAATCTCAGCCTCCATCATCACATTGCCTCCTCCTCTTCATTCTGTCTCAAATTTCTTTTTACCGTTCTCATATATAGATACTTATCATTGTATTTTGCACCCACCTGTATAATTCAGAATTATCTCATCATCTTGAGATCCCTACCTTATTTATATCTGCAAAGACTTCTCAAATAAAGTAAAATTCACAGGTTTAGGGATTAGGACACAGACATATCTTTTTTTGGGGGGGGAGCCTCCATTCAACCTATTACAATAGCTTTCAAACTTGTTTGAAGAAATACACTTTTACAGTATAACTTAGCCCCATTGTACACAGGGAAATAAAGATTTTTACAACACAATACTTTCTCTTACCAGGTGAAAATGCACTCTGTTCCATTCCATATCATTGCATTTCACTTCAATAAAGTTTTATTTGCTGATCTGCCGAATTGATCTCATGACCCATTAATGATGTTGTCACTATGGTTCTAGATCTCAGGCTGTATAAAATTGTCTAGACTTCCTTGATTAGAGAACACTGGCTAGTCTTAGATTCCTCAGAGCTGGCTGAACTGAATTAACTTTGAATGTCGATGGGGAAGGTTAAGGCTATGATCAGAATACTATAGCATTTGATGAACTCCTAATTAAATTAAATGCAAATTATCAATATTTACTGATATCTTTTTATGCATCGGGCATTTTGTTAGATATGAGAACTGCAAAAATGAAATATACAAACCCACTCAGTGTCAGTGCAGAGCTGATCGAGAAGGGAAGGTTTTGGTGGTGAGACGCCCAGTTAAAAGAACGCATGAGGAGCCCGCATGAGAATGAAATGGCAGGCACCAACTTTATTGTGGGCTGCACGCTTCCACGTTAGGGGACCACATGGGCTTTATATATGCCAGAGAACAATAGTGACGTTCTGCCACACATGCGTGATACAACAAGCTGAATCATCCTTACATAAGTTAGGCACAGGCACCCTACTACATTAATGTAATATTTGAAATCTGGGATCCTGTCCCTAGCCACGAACCTGGATCACAGCTAGACCTGGGACCAGCCAGGCTTGGGGCCCATACTCAGGCATTCCCTAAATTCTCTTCTATGTCATACCGTACAAATTATTTTAAATATACATTCTTAATTGCCAATTTCTCTGCCAAGTCAAATAGCTATTTATAACTGGAACTTTTCACATGTATTCTTAAATACTCAAAATATAGTGTCCCACTGAAGCACCTCAATTTGTGCTTTATAAATTGTTTTAAAAGGATTCCAAACAATTAGAGGAAAGCTATTTCAGAGAAGATGCTAGTCTCAATTTCTCATAATTGTATGGAGATTTTAAGTACTCTGTAAGAAATATCACAAATGTAAAAGCAATGACAAAAAAATTTTGCTTCCTTTCCAAGCAGGTGACGTAAGAGAACTAAAATTCATGATTAAGAAAAATGAAATTGTATAAATTATAGCAGAAATGCCTGTCACCACCTGCATTAGCTGCTAAAATGCCTCCAGGGGCTTAGATTAGGAAAAGAAAATTACTTATCTGTAATTCTTATTCTCTTTAGGTAGCAATTATAATAGATATACACTCTTGGGTGTAAGTCATTGGTGTGAGAACCAGGAGTAGACTGGAAGTCAGCTAAAGAATTATAACCCTCAAGGAAGGTGCACCCTGGGACATCAAGGGCATAATGTATATGGAATGTCATTGCCCTCAAATATCATTCCTATCTGACCATCAAAAAGAACTGGCAAATTTAATCCCTTGGAAGAAAAGAATGACTGAGTGGATCTATTATTATTATTATCATATATTAAATGTATAAAGGTCTAGCCCCAGGCAAAATTTGTGAATTGGGTCTACTCATTTTCTCTCTGTGCCTCTCTGCCTACTCCAGGAATTCAATACCCATTTACTTGCCATCTCCCTCACTCTGCTCTTAGGAAATATCTCATTACATTTATTTACACTGAAGCTAAGACATTCACAGTAGAAAGAACCTTAGAGAGGGAATAAGGAGCCACAGGCTTGCTGCTGGTTCGGTTACCAATTTGTCCTGGGGTAGGTGTCAGGTAAACCATGTCACCTCTTTAGGTAGGCTCCAGTGTCCTCATTTAATAAAAGGGTTGAACTAGGAAGTGTGATTTCTAGGAACACTTTCAGGTACTCAATGAAAGTCAGAAAGACAGGCTAAACATTAAGCTAACTGTAGGCTAAAATGTTAGGCTAAAAATGTTCCTCTGGAATATGACATTTAAACTTGAGCAGAGCTGACAAAGCTGAATGCCATAGAAATGGATTCTGGACATGAAGCCTAACATGAGCATCTGGACATGAGCATCTCCTGGGAAACAGAGAAGCATTTGGGAGTCTGTGTTTGTTTGACCAGAATTTCTGAGATAGTATCATGTGAGTGGCTGCTACATAAATATCCCCAAGACTGTCCCTAAATGTCTCTTAATGTAACTTGAGTAGAAGCATACTTCACATAAGAGCCCCTGGTTAAGTGAGAGCTTTTTAGAAGCTGCATTTTTCCAGGCCACTGGGGCAACATTAGTGCTGAGAAGCAATCATTCATGAAGGGTTACTCCAGTGTCTGAAAGAGCTAGGCCATTTCCAGAAACGGCTGCTTCATGGCTAAGGAATAACTTACACCAGTAGTGTTTCCTTTTTATTCCTTTTTGGCATGCACAGGGACTAACTGCGTGTGCCTCTTTGAATCTAGAGAAAAAGGCATTTCTTTCTCTTCTTTTTTTCTTACACCAAATCCTTGCTTACCTTTTTCTCTGAGGCCATTCCAAGCCAGATTGAGAAGAGGAGTTCTGGGAGGACTTGCCCAGATTCCACAACCTTTTAAAGGGAAGAAAAGAAAAAGGGGACTTTTATCACTGGGTAGGTACATCCAGAAGTTTGCATGGAGAATGTTCTCAGGTGAGATCGTTACCTGCTTTGGCCTATACTTCTGACTACATGACCTACTAGCTAACTTTCCTATTGGTACCTCTTGGAAGAGCCCTCCCAAAATAGAGAGGCGTTTCATATTTAAATACTTGAGATTCTCTGTAGTGTAGCATGAATGCATATGGTACAGTTGGTCTCCTCTAAGCTCAAATCTTAAGAATTTAAAGTGGCTCTGTGGCTCTGTGGCTCTGTGGCCTAAGGCCTAAACCAGAAATCCAGAGCCATTCCTTTGACATGGATTTGGAGCAATGACTCTTGACCCCTTATACTCTCATAGTGAGGCTGTAGGAGTCAACAAGTAGGGGTGAGGGATGGGAAATAGACATAGTTGAATTCAGAATAAACCAGAAGCTCATGTGACATAATAAGGCTATTCGAGGTGCTCTTTTTTTTTTTTTTTTTTTTTTTTACTTCAAATAACCTGAGAATGACTTCATAACAACTCTGATTCTGTGTTCCCTTTATATCTGGGAAGAAAAAGATTAAACAGCAAGTATTCAACCCATTCTCTCCCTTTACAATGGGATATATGAGGAATGTATAAAAAAATATTTCCAGGGAAAATAAAAGGCAGATAACTCAGTCTAATTTCCTTGCATACTTGGTAATGCCAGATCTGGCAAACAACCTAATGGTATTAACTATCAGAAGAGTGCTTAACTATGGAATGTTTTTAGCAGTATGTAGCTAGCTAGTTGCCTTGGATTGTCTATAATAAAGTGAAATGGAATGTATGCATTTATGGAGTATAGCTCTTTGGAAAATACCACATAAACTCTGAGTAAAAATGAATGTGTTGTGTAGGTGACAAACTCTTCTGTACACATCACTTAGAGACCTCACATGCGTCTAAGCCAGAGAGCCTCTGTTGTGTTGAGAAGGACCTAAAGAGCTGTGTTGATGATTCCAGAACTCTCTGCCAGATCTGTGCCTCTTGATAACTTGTATCCTTAATTCGACTAGTACAGCATGATACTAAGTAGAATTTCTTGATACAGATTTGTCAGTCTTATCCTTCATGTTATCTCAATCTGCATATTGCTGCTTTGGTGGTAGCTACTTTTCTTAATTTTTTTCAAAGTTGCTTCTGATAAATTATATCATTCATTCACTCATTCATTCATCCACTTGTTCATTCAACATATATTTCTTACACACCTCCTACACCCTAGACACTCTACTAAGTGTGGAGGATTCTTCAGTGAACAAAATAGATAAAACTCACAAACTTCATTGGGTTTACCTTCCAGTGAGAGTGATAGGCAATAAATATTAGTAGAAAAGTAAATTGTATTGTGTGGTAGAAGGTTATAAGTGCTATAGAAAAAAATTAAAAAAGCAGGATAAGAGAAATGGGGAGTGCAGTGGAGGGGAGTAACAATTTCAAATAAAGTGGCTAGGGTAAGCTTCCATGAGAAGCGGCCTTTGATTGAGTGCTAGAGGAGATGAGGAAGTGGACTATGTGAATATTGGAGAGGAGAGATTTGTGGCTAGAGAGAGTGGAAAAAGGTGAGATCCTGCATGACCAGTTTGAAGCATGTTTAAGTCTTATGTGTCTGGAGAAGGGTCAACATGGGGCCCACAGAGGTGAGCTGATGATGCCTCACAAATTATTTCCAGATTTAAGAAGACTTGAGGAGCCCTGGGGTGCTTTTAATAAGAGAAATGACATGACTCAACCTGCATTTTAAAGGATTGCTCTTACCAGTGTTCATTTTTAACTTGAATTCACTGAAAAATTTTTGAGCAAGAGAGGAGGTCATGCAGGCGCTTGGCAGGGACACACAGAGTGATATGCCCATAGCCCTGCCCACATTTGGGTTTACATGAAACATACTCTGAGGATGAGGTGCAAAAAGTCTTCATGCAAGAGATATAAATTTGTCTGGAACATCATTTAAAAAAACGTTTTAATTGTGAAATATAGCACACTTACAAAATGAAGTACACAAGTCATAGATGTATAGCTTTGGGAATTATAATAAAGCAAATACTCATATAACTACCACTCTGGTCAAGGAACTGAACATTATTCCAACCTGAGAGGCTCATTGTATGTTCTTTTCCAATCACAGTTAATCCTTTTCTTCAAAAGATAACACCTCTCTTGACTTTGATGATCACTTCCTGGCTTTATTCTTTCATCATCTATGTGTGGATACCTGTGTACTATATTTTCTCTTATTTGATGTCTGGCTTCAAATAAACACATCCAGTTTTCTTATTTATATCTGTGGTTTGTTTATATTGATGTATTTCATTGTACAAATACTCAATTTTTTGACTATTCTATTGTTGATGGACATTTGTTTTTTTTTCCTGCTATGAATAGCAGGTCTCTTGATGTCCAAGTACAGCCATATCTGTCAGGCATATACCTAGAACTAGAACCACAGGGTTATAGAGTATCTATATGTTCTTTTTTAGTAGATATGTCAATCTGCCTTTCAGAATGATTATAGCAATTTCTATCTTTCCAGAAGGGTATGGGAATTCCTGTTGGTCCATTTTCTTGTCTATACTTGATCATGTTACTCTTTTTAATTCTAGCTATACTTATGGCTGTATAATGACATCTTAAAGTGGTTATAAATTTGCATTTCCTTTGTTACAAATGAGTTGGACACCTTTTCCTATGTTTATTGACCATTTGTATGTAGAGCCTCTTGTGAATTCTCCTGTTCAAGACTCCTGACCTTTTCTTATTAGATGGTCTGTCTTTTTCCTCATTGATTAAGAGGAATTTTAAAAAATATATTAAAGATATGATCAAGATATAAATTGAAAATAACTTACTCTCTTGCTTACCTTTTCATTCTCTTATTGATCTCTTTTAAAGATCAGATGTCCTTAATTTTAATGTGATCATATTTATCAATCTTTTCCTTCATAGTGTTTTTTAGTTCTTAAAAAATCTTTTTTTACCTTCTATATTATTTTATATTTTGCCTTTCATATTTAATCTACAATACTCTTTGTGTATTTTATGAGGCAGAGACAGTTTTTTTTAATTTTCTCCCTCCCTCCCTGCCTCCCTTCCTCATTTCTCTCTCTCTCTCTCTCTCTCTCTCTCTCTCTCTCTCTCTCTCTCTCTCTCCCGCCTTGCTCTTCAGTGTAATTTCTATCATAAATCAAATACATGGGCCATCACTCTTCAGATTTTGTTCTAAGGTTGCTCATTGGGTTCTTCCTTAAAAAGAGAAAGTTTTAACAGAAAAGGTTGTTATGCTAAAAGGAGGTTCTTGAGAGCACATGAGCTTCTTGAGTGCAAGAAAGTGTCTTGTCCATTTTTGCTTCTCCAGTGCCCACCATGGTACTCAATTAATGTTTATTTATTGAAGTATTTGTAGCTCATATTTTCATGGTAAGACAGAATTAAATGAGAAACTCAAACTTCATGCCAATTAAAGGAAACTTGGAAAAAAACTACTATCAATTATTTTTTTTTATCCCTCTTACAGTTTCTGTAGCTAAAACCCAAATTCTGACAGTGGTTCTCAGCTTTCCATGAGGCTTAGGATCACATGGGAAGTTTTAAAAATAGAGAAGCCTGGGTCCCACCTCAACAATTCTATTTACTTGGTCTGAGATGTGGTTTGGGCATTAAGATTTTTCAAAACTCTCCAGATGATTATAATGGGCAGCCAAAGCTGAGAATCACCAGGAAAAGAAATAGTGACAGTACAGTGTTACTATCATGGTTGCTAGCTGAAATACAAGACTCCCAGTTAAACTGACTTCATATAGACAACAAATAATTTTTTAGAATGTCTGTTCCAAATTTTTCATGGAGCATACTTATGCTATATAATTGCACATTTATCTGGAATTCAAATTTAACTGGATGTGTTACATTTTTACTTGCTGAATCTGGCAACTCTATTTACTATGTTATTCCTGATAATGCCAACTTTGTTAGAATGACTATCCCCAAATGACATTTCTCTTTCCCCATGACATCCTGGTCCTGTGCAAATCTTCTCTTATGGTGCTGATTTCTCTTTGTCTCTCTACCTTGGTGCCATTACAAAAAACCCACTTGACTTAATAGGCTATTAGACTTAAGGAGGCAAATTTAAGAACAATAGAAACATTTTTTGGAGAGCTATATGAGAAAAGTAATGATTGAGAGATTAATTTTACAATGTTAACACTTTATATAGGCTGCAATTAAACCAAAAGAGAAGAGCGTGGATACCTTGTTTTTCATTTTCTCCAACTAGACCAAGTGAAATAACTTAATTAATTGGGTGATTCATAGTTAGAACTGTCAAAGATGACCAGTTTGTAAAAACAGACTATAGAATCACTCTCTTTTTTTTTTTTTCATGTCTGTGGGCGAATAGATGCTTCATTTTCCACCTACACTGCATAGTTGAGTTTTCACCTCTCAGCTTGGCAGTTGTTGCTCTTGAGTTCCTTGGAAAGTTCTAGAAGGGTAGGACCTGTCATCCACCTGCTTATGCTCTTCTTGTTCTGTGTTAATGAGATTTAGAACTCTTCAAATTAATAGTTTTGCTTTTAAGTTGTCACACTACTGGGAAATCATTCCATTTGCATATTTTGGGGGTCTCCTGACTTATCGCCAAGCACTGAATGCCCATTATTCTTAACTTTGAAAGATGATTATCTTGGACCCAGAAGAAGGTGCATTTATAAATAAGTCAGATAATTATGAGACAAAGTTCATTATACTAATGGCACTTTCCCAGCACATTGTCACTTTTCTTATAGTGTCACATTTGGTCATAACTGCAACTCCAAAGTTTGGGCGGGCATTATTTTCCTTACTTTATAGATAAGGAAATAAACTTAGCAAGGGGCTGCGTGAAGTTATACATCTTATAAATGACAGGTTTTAGCAGTCAAATCTTGACTCCTGATTTAGTGTTGTTCTAGTACAGTCATGTGCCACTTAACAACAAGGTTATGCTCTGAGAAATTCGTCATTAGGCCATTTTGTCATTGTGTGAACGTCTTAGAGTGGCATTTACAAGAACCTAGATGTATGGTATAGCCTATTGCTCCTTGGCTACAAGGCTGTACAGCACGTAACTGTATAAGACAACATGAAAGTAAATGAGGCACAAGAGAAAATGATACAATCAAGAGACCAGGTAAATGAGATGTAGGAGGCTGCTGCTGGTGTAACACATCATACTGTTTTACAGTAAACATTTTTATAAGTAGAGTACACTCCAAAATAACAATAAAAGGTATACTATAGTAAATACATAACCCAGTAATAGTCATTTATTATCATTATCAAGTATTATGTTCCTAACACGATTGTATGTGCCATACTTTTATGTGACTGGCAGCACAATAGGCTTCTTTACGCTAATATCACCACAAACGTGAGTAATGCGTTGCACTAAGACGTTACAATGACTACAATGTCACTAGATGATAGGAATTTTTCAGCTCCTTTCTAATCTTATGTGGCCACTGTCATATATATGGTCTGTTGTCCAAAATATCCTTATGGGGTACATAATTGTACTGCTACTCTCTCAGACAGCAGTACTTAAACTTGTGGGATTCTAATATTGAGAAATGTTATTAAAAATACATAGCTATCTAAATCCTTCTCTTCTTAATTCTAAGGTAGGGAAGCTGGGGCAGGACCCAAAAGTCTGTAATTTAAAGATCACCTTAGAAAATGATCGGAGACTATCATATTTGAAAGTTACCATTGGAATTTTTGGATAAAATTCTAGGAATACTAGCTGCTTTGGGAGCAGCGCAAATCATTTTATGTGAAAATATTTACTACATCTCTTGCAAAAGTTGTTGACATTTATAATTTACTTTTTAAAATTATGTTGGCAGTTTTAAATAAGTACAACAAAAGTAGTAAGGTAGAAATATAAAAGTGGATTTATTATTGACTTCTTTATTCTACTATCACTTTTGGTGTTAGTGGGGACTTATTGAGGAAGAGGCTCTCTCTTTTAGAATTTGTTTGATTTAATCCATTTATGAAAAGAACAGTAGTAACTGAATATCTATAATATACTAAGCCCTGTGCTAAGCACTAGAAGTAAAAAGGTGGATGAAGCACACTCTTTGCATTTGAGAGGCTTACAGTCTATTGAACAGACATATACAGGTCTATAGATCATAAGTGTGACCTTTGATACAATCAGGTATGGATTACATGGTGTGGGAACACAGAAGAGGGGAAATTCAGCTCTGTTGGGGTTAGAATAGATTCAGAAGGTAATGCATTGTCCTGCCTAGGGTTTTCTGCATGTTACTGAGTTTCCAGACTTTCCTCTGTGTTTCATTGAAAACTTCTGGGCCACTCCAACCCTTATCTGCAGGGTCTATGCAAAAGACACATATCTTTCAGAACTAAAGCCAAATGGCTTGTTACTCTCCAGCCTGCTGAGCTTCCCATATACATTGCTTCCCAGGGAAAATCTGAAAATGAAGCTAACTTTACATAAACCAGAAAGGCTCTGAACTTGAGTCTGTCCCCCTTCCTAGATTGGGACAAAAAGGCAATTATGAGGATAAAAACAAGTTTCACAC
Source organism: Macroglossus sobrinus (assembly GCA_004027375.1). Taxonomy (NCBI): domain Eukaryota; kingdom Metazoa; phylum Chordata; class Mammalia; order Chiroptera; family Pteropodidae; genus Macroglossus; species Macroglossus sobrinus. The sequence goes on along the minus strand of PVKZ01006515.1, from coordinate 1,714 downwards.
TGCACTTCCTCACAGTTTAAAGAAGTCTAAAGTTCTGCTCACAGGTGTATGAATGCTAGAGAGCATGATGCCAGCATTCAGTGACCTGTAGTCACCCATTCTTAGAGCCCTCCATCCTTCTGCCTTGCTGAGGTAATGCCATGAACAATAACCCCAATCAGAATGTTTGGATAGGTTACCAGGAAGAACCTCGCCTGTTCAGACTCACTTCAAGCTAATTTTTGGATTATTATTAATTGCTCTCTCTTAAATTGTTTCCTAGTAGAATTTTCTCATCTCTAATTTAATGCAGATTTAATTTCTTTTCTCTCTACTGCTTCTCTTTCTACAATTCTCCCTAGACCTGCCTTCCCCTCAAACTGCCTAACCCATTTTCCAAAATGCTTTGTTTTTAAGGCAACCTCTCTAAATAAAACTAGAGAAGCAGCAGGTATTCCAAGAGCAGGGTGAGGTCACAGAAGCTGCCCTTTAAGAGCCTCTGGGCTTTCTTGAAGTCACACAGACAGCCTATTTCATGCCCTGATATCCCTTTGCTATTATCCTCACCTCAGGCAATATTTTTGTTTTTACAATATTTTGTTTTGTTGTTCAGCTCCCTGGAATGTGGAACTCTTTCAGAGGCTTTTATCTGTCCAGTCGTATCTTGAGAGCCTTTCTCTTGACATGAAGAGTGGAGTAGGGACAGGAAAGAAAGGGCAGTTAAATGGAGTCCAGCGGGAGAAATGGGTTTCTAAAACAATACTGAGCATGTGTTTGTCTTTGAGATTGATGACCCCATTTTATCCACGGAGTTGGATTTGCTTGAAAATTTAACTTCCTATTTTTGGGATATTGCTCAAGCAACCAGGCCTACTGAGTTCTGATCTTCGATCCTTGAATAAAAATGAAAAAATCAAAGTAGAGAAAAAAATCAACATTGATTGACTGCCAAAAATTTTACCTATTTATCTCGTTTACTCTTACAATAACAGCCCTGTGAGTTGGGGTTATTTTTCTCATGTTACAGATGCCAAAGCAAGCATTCATGGAGTTTAGGAAGTAGAACACAGAGCCAATGGAGGGCAGAATCCAGATTCAAACCAAATCCATTTGGCTGGCTATTGTACTGAGAGAAAGGATTATGTCTTACTGACTTCAGGGTGGTATGCACTTTGTTCTAACATAAGCAATTTATACACACTATAATCTGACCACAGTGTTATTTGATATGCCTGAACAGAAATGGTTATTTGGAAAGAGAGAAGGGGTTTTACATAGAAAACTGAAGAACATGAAAAAATTTGAATGTGCTAAGCAATTTTTAAGTTTATCTCTCTCCCTCCCTCTCTTCCTTCCTTCCTTCCTTCCTTCCTTCCTTCCTTCCTTCCTTCCTTCCTTCCTTCCTTCCTTCCTTCTTTTTCTTCCTTTCTTCCTTCCTTCCTTCCTTCCTTCCTTCTTTTCCTTCTTTCCTTCCTTCCTTTCTTCCTTCTTTTCCTTCTTTCCTTCCTTCCTTCCTTTCTTCCTTCCTTCCTTCTTTTCCTTCCTTCCTTCCTTCCTTCCTTCCTTCCTTCCTTCCTTCCTTCCTTCCTTCCTTCCCTCCTTCCTTCTTTACTTTTTTTCTTTCTCTCCTTTAATCTTTTTCTTTCTCTCCTTCATTACTTTTTCTCTTCTATTCTCTCCTTCCCTTCTTTCTCTCCTTCTTTTGCATATTTCACTCCATTTGGGAATATGGTAG
>PVKZ01006514.1:0-40662 GCA_004027375.1 Macroglossus sobrinus | reverse complement strand
AATTGATTCATGAAGCCTCGGCTGAGCACCTGTTCTCTGTCAGTCACCGACAGAGACTCGGCAGCACCGCGTCCTCTCAGCTCTGAAAGAGCAGTTTGGGGTTTCGGGAAACCATTGGGGTGTAAGACGCGTGGGGTCTGGTTCCCAGAAAGTACGGGATTCGTGGAGAAAAGACTTGTCTATGAGAGGTTCTGGAGACGGTTGGTCCTGCCCCCCGCCCCCCTGGCTGGTTAAGACGTCGGGGTGCGGGGCGGGGAGGGGAAGGGGAGAGGGCTCCCCTTCTGACGATGCTGTCAGAGCCCCCATCAGGACGGCCTTTGTGGACAAACTTATCCACGGGCGAAAGACACCCGCAGGGCGCACGTGGCCGCATCTAAGTCTCCCACATAAACAGAGGCTGCCAAGCGGGCCGATGGGATCTCAGCACAGCCCTGGGCAGGGCTCGGGGCGCTGGCGCTCGCCGTGGGGTACGCCGTTGAAGCGCGCGAGCACCCGCGGTCCCCTCCCCGTCCCCGACGCGCGCGAGCACCCGCGGGCCCCTCCCCATCCCCGGGGCGCGCGAGCACCCGCGGGCCCCTCTCCGTCCCCGACGCGCGCGAGCACCCGCGGGCCCCTCTCCGTCCCCGGGGCGCCCGCAGCCCGTTGCTCGTGCGCGTTCCGTCCTCCCTTACGCCCGTCGGCATCCCCGCAGTCCTCCCTCTGCCCCCTCCCTCCGGGCCGTCCCCGGCCACCCGCCCCCGCGGGCCCAGCACACGCCTGTGGACAGGCCACGTGCGGGCGAGCGTCGTGTCCCGTCTGCGGGGGCCCGCGGGCCGTTCGCACCTGTGCGCCTGGCAGCTGAGCCTCGGACCCGTCTCCTTGGCGTCTGGGTCGGGCTCGGAGGAGTTTCCCGCCCCAGGCGTGCGCCAGGCCCCAGGGCCTGCGACCCGGGAGCACACCGGAGAGCCCGGGTGGCCGTCGGGGCGGCCGTGGCGCACGTGGTGACCCCGTGCCTGCTGGTGGGAGGGGCCGGGCGCCTGCTGGCCAGCACGCGCGCTCGCGGCGGGCACCGTCCGCGGGAGAGCCGCGCTCTGGGTGACTCAGTGTCCGGCTGGAGCCCCACGCGTGAGATCGGTCCTGACCGCCCTATAGTGACAACGACACCGAGGGCATAAGGGACAGAGGGAGGCAGAAGTGAGACATCTCATGGCAGGGCGAGAGCTCACGAAGGTCTGTGTGTCCGCGTCACCTGTCCCCGTCACCCTACACGGCCCAACTCACAGGGCCGGCAGGGGCTGAGCTTGATGGGCTGGCCAGACGTCCCCGGTCCTCGGTGTGGGGACCTGGGGCTGGTCCCAGAGCCGTGGGCAGGGGACCCGCAGGGGAGACACACCCCCCGCACAGTTAGTGAGATCGCCCTCTGCGGTGACCCTCAGCGTCCACCATGACTGTGGAAACACTCAGCGAGGCCAGCCACCGCTTTTTAAATAAAACTCTCCCCGCTCAGCCACGCTCCACTGGAGGCCGAACGGGAAAAGGTTTCCCCCAATAACTGCAGGAAGAACAGGAGCACTTTACACCCCAAACAGACTCACCCCGAGGGCCCTTCAAAACGCCTGCGAACGCTTAACGCGGCCGTTCTTACGAAGACGGTTATTCTACCGTCAGTTCGGGGCGAAAGTCTTTGAGATGGTTAAGGCCCCAGCTGGTACATTGACGCATCCCGGGCCGGCGAGAACAGCCCTCAGCGGCGAGGTGGGTGGCGGTGCCTGGGCCGGGCAGCGGCCGCCCTGGACGGTGGTGACGGCCGTGAGCAGAGTGAGTGAGCACACACACACACACACACACACACACACACGCGTATAAGGTCCCAATAACCTGTTTACAAAAAGACAGGACGTACAAGCAAGGGCACGCTGACAAGAAGCTGCTTGGACAACGGTTCCCCATCATAGGATCAGCCTTATATAGTCATTTAATTCAGAGCGAAATGACCAACTCAGCTGTGTTCTGTGTCGGGGTTGCCATGGCGACGGCGGAGGCAGCCTGTAAGCGGCCGATGATGTCATACGCCCAAATTACCCGCACATTCGGGTGCCGAGGGGCTTGTCATTTCAGCCTAACTGGCTTTACATGCATCCGATGAGGCCCATTTTTTCCTTTTTTTTTTTTCTTTTTTTTTTTAACTCGTCCGATTCTAATTTTACACAGACTGGTTTTCCGTCCGCACCCCACAGCAACAGAGAGCCCCCGGTTCTGGTTCTCTGAGCGACACGGTCTAGCAGGGGTGACTTCTCTCGCAATGAAAGACGCAGCTAACGGGGGCGCTAGGCGAGCACCCTCCCTCTCTGAAGCGGTTTGAGGGCGCGTGGCGTAGGACGCACACCCCTGGAAACGCCAAGGAGAGAGAGAGGGCTGACTTCATCTCAGAGGTGGGCCACCGTGGTCTCTAAAGTAAGGCATCGCGGTTAAAGGGACCGGGCATGGCTGGTTTTGACAGGGAACCATTACGGGGCGTATTCACGTTCTTTCATACAAGTGAGGATACTTTATCCGCCCCCGCCTGTGACAAGGGGTGTACGTACCGTACAAAAGCAAAAGGAAAAAAGAAGAACAAATAAATAGTTTTAGAATGTGTCTCCAAACATACTTCAGAGCACCCATGCCTTAGAAAGCTTCCGTGACGGGGCTTCGGGCCGTGAGAAGAAACCCCGACAGCCTGAGCACCCCGCCTTGCGAAGCCTGACCCCGCGGGGGACCAGCCCTCCTCGCCGGCGCCACACGGAGCACGCCCCAGGCTCCCTCGAGCGCACACGCGACCCCCTGCAGGTCCGTTCAGGTCTGTGCAAGCCCCACGTGCAAACCCCACGTGGCCCGATGCAACGTCGATTCGATGAGGACAACGCCCAGGGGGACACGCAGACGGGAGGGCACGGGAAGGCGCAATGCCCGCCACGCAGGAGGCTGCGGCACCCCGCCCGGCCGTCGGGGATAATGCCCGCGAGAGCCCCTCCCGGCCGGTTTGCGTCCGATCGGCCCGGTCATCCGTCCCACGGGGAAAAGCCTGTCGCTCTGTGATGCGGCCGAGGCCTTCAATCCATCCCCGACGAGCCGAACCAGCGTCGCTCTGCCCCCTGCCCGTCCGAGACTGTGCGAGGTTCCCCTCGAGCGGGCCACACGAGCCGGGTGACTGCACTTTACTTGGTCCCCATTAGACCAGCCCCCCGATTTCTCTGCTAAATCCAGCTCATCAGTGACTCTCCGAGGCCAAAACGAAGCTTCAAAGGCGTCGGGGGAGCCCAGCGAGCTTCAAAGAACAGGGTCCATCAACATAACACCCACGGCGTTCACACGACTGGTCACTTCATCGGCAGTTGACTCGGTGTATATTTAATTCCTAAGGAGGAAGGATTACAGAGGCACGCACTCGCACTCCGTAATAGGCTCCCCGAAATCAACCCTTCCGCTCGCCCCACCACCCCACCCCCCCACCACCCCCCAAGGTAAAAGGAAGGCAGTCCGTCCCCTCCTTCTTTATCTGTTCATTTGGAAATTACTTCAGGGAACTTGCCGAGCTGGCCCAGGGGGCGGCTTCAAACCCGCAGCCCAGCTTCTCCCGGCATTCCCCCAGCGCCCGCGGCCAGAGCGTGAAGATGGGAACCCAGAGAGACTAGCGCAGATGGGAGGCCGGGCCCGGTGTGACTGCGCCCGGCCGTCCTGCCCACACCCACCCGGGCGCACGGCCCAGGGCCACACCCCACCGGCCGGCGGCCGCCAGCTGAAACCACGGGGCATCCTCCGCTCGGGGTTCCCCTTTCAAACGTAAACCCGGCCGTCGTATCACACAGGCCTTTATTTACACGGCATGCGTGTCCACGGTTTTAATTTTTAATTTAATTTTATTTTTTTTTAGGCGAGGCAGCCCTTGGTTGACCTCACGGATTTCAAGGGCCTTGTCAGCATACACTCCCTTATTTTTTCATTTTTTACACCTGCCGACAGCACCTTGTCTTCCCGGGCAGTCTCCCATCCAGGGACTGAGCAGGCCCGACCCCGCTCAGCTTCCGAGACCAGATGGGATGGGGCGTGTTTAGGGCGGCGCGGCCGCAGACCACAGGTTTTACAGAAGTAGTACACAGACAGGAGACAGACATCACAAGTGTGCGTCTGTGCACACACGTGTACAAGCGTCTGTGTTGTGTGTGCCGCGTGTGTGTGTGTGCGTGTGTGCATGTGTGTGTGTGTGTGTGTGCACGTGTGTGCATAGCTCATTCCAAAAGCCCTCTTTTCATCAAAATACCGATTTCTAAAGCTTTATTTAAAGAACATTTAGAATTTTTTATTTAGAATTATTTAGAATTTTTTTTAAAAAACTACGCCAAGCCATAATATTTCCTGCGGACGGACGATGTACCAGGCGGATGTGGACAGCGGCTGCCACGCGATCGTCCCCGTTTTGCAGGTGACACGGGGCCGCCCCGGGCAGGCCTACCTGTGGGCGCACGGCCGCCGCCGGGCACAGCGGGACCACACACGGGGACGGTCCCGGCCGAGGCGATGGTTCTGTATCCGCTTTAAACCCGGGGGCGAGGGGGGGGTGACCCGTTGTAGCCGGGCGACAGGCCCCGTTGTTGCGATCACGGGCATCACGAGGCTTCTGAAACGGGGCGTGGATGACGCGTCTGAGGGCGTCACGGAGATGAGCGCGTTCACGCTTCTGTCTACGGCTCTGGCGCTTGGAACTGGAAGTTGGGGGGGGGGAATAGTGACCCGCCTGGATCCCCCAAACCCCGCTGCACCTGCCCCTCCCCCCCGCATGCTCAGTGGGAAGGAGAGGACAACGTCCCCAACGACGGCCAATGCTGCGGACACCGATGTCCAGCGAGTCCACGACCCTCTCCCCCCCGCGTCGTCCGAACCGCGTTTGCTTCACCGGAGCAGGTCAGGCGTGCACCTCGCCGCCCCGCAGTGGGACCAGCGTCCCCGGCCGGGGCCCTGTCTCCCTCCCCGGTCCCCAAACGCGGCCGGGGCCGGAGGAGGGGCCCGCGTGAGGGCTTCACCGCAACGCGCAGAGCCGCAGGATGGGGCGATGGCCGGCGCGACCCTGCGGCCGAATTTCAATGTCCCAGGCGGTGACACCCTGGGGGCGGGGAGGGGCTTCACCCCCGGTCAGCGTCCTTCCAGACACTAGTGACGGGTCATCGGCCGACGCCATGGCACCATCTCACCGCTGGGGACTTAGCCTCGCTTGCGTCTAGATCCACCTTCCTCCCTGTGGGGCCGATAGCCATGCCCAGAAATTCAGACGCCACCCAGGATAGATGACGTTCAACAAGTATTTTAATTAGCGAAGATTCTGCGCATAGGACATTGCTAGGATGTAGTTAACGGTGGTAGCTCTGTCATGTTACCCTAGGACCACACGTGCAAAACGGCCAGACTCACGGGTAAAAAAAGAATGAGAGAAAAAATCAGACATTCCTGGTGTCCAGGATGGCACCGGGGACTGCCGTTAGCCCGGAGAGTTCTAGAAAGAGTCCCTCGGTCCCCGGCGGGAGCCACATCCCGGAACCCACAGCTCCGTGGTGCCATCTGTCCCGTCAGGCGACGCACCCATCGCTCCTCCTCGTTTTATTAACGACGACATTCCCCGTCAAGGATGTATGTGCCGCAGGCGATAAGAAAAAGGTCCCCTCTGGGGATTTTAATTCCTTTCACAGAATACGAAATACTCGGGGTTTTTATGTGGCCACACCTCTCTTTTCTGTAAGTATTTTTTTTTTGTCCAGGGAACAACTATGGAAAAAAAAAAATCCCAGTTAAACTTACTTTTAAATAAATCTGCCTTTTCATAATGAATTACATTTTAAAGGGGCCGTTATGCCAACTCCATTGTCATCACTTCCAGATACTGGTCGCGAGCCTCCGTTTATCTCCCGGATAAGCCAGTCCGCACAGCATGCCGTTTCGGTCGCACGTTCACTCAAAGTGTCTCCCAGAGCCCTAAACACCTGCTGTCTGTCTCTCGCTCTCCTTAGCGCGCGCCCCGTCTCGCGGCCGAACGGTTAAGAGCACGCGGGGGCTTCGTGCGGTCCAGCCCCCACGCAGGCCGGACAGGCCCGCAGCCGAGCGGAGAACTCGGCAGGGGCACCCCCAGCTCGTGCGTCTCATGAGTAAAAGCGCACGGTGGCGGCTCTGAGGCGGAGCCCGTCAGGCAGCTTCGGTGTCGTGTCTTAGCAAACGCGTGTCCCTCGGCGGCTTCGTCTGCGGATTTGGGAAGGGCAGGAGCCCGAGAGGCTCCTGAGGCCGTCCTTTCCTACGTGGGTGGGAAAACCACATTCTAACAACGCCCGGTGCCCGGCGCTGAGTCCGCGGCCGGCCGGGAGCACGGCCGGGTCCTCGCCGGCCGTCGGGGCTGGGCCGATGGAGCTGGGCCCGCCGGGCCGTGCAGCTGTCGGCTCGTGGGGGTGGCGGCGGGTGCAGCCCTGTGTGCTGCTCCGTCCCCCTGTCCTCAGCTGGCTGCATGGGACGGTCGCCAGGCCCCGGCTTCTGGTCCAGGCCCCGGCGTGCACCGGGCCATGAGCGATCGGCTGGGGCGTGGGTGGCCCCCGAGTCCCAGTGGCCTGTCTGCGGGGGGTGGTGGTTGGTCGCTAAGAGGCAGTGGGGGGCGTGAGGGAGGGAGCAGGGGAGGGACACCGGGAGCCCTCAGCGCACCGCCTGCCACCAACAGTGGTTTCGGGAGCGAGCTACACGCTGATGGGCCGAGAAACCACCCTAGTGAGTTCGAATTCCTGCCGTGAAACAACCATCATCATTGAAGCAAAAAAAAAAAAAAAAAATACAGTTGTGTTTTCAACTTGTGTTTGGTTTTGAAAGGCTATTTCCAGCAAACGACCTTCCCTCGTTTTCATTATAAAAGCGGCGTTCCTCCCAGGCCGGCCTCTGAAAGCCCGGGCCCGGGTCGCGTCTCTGCCGCGAGCCTCTGTGAGAACAGAGCCGCTGGAAATCCCGCCCTCAGTGAAAAGTGAGAATCCCCGGGCCGGCCCCGTCTGGTTCCCGGCCGTCTGTTGGGCCGCACAGCAAATCGTGTCCAGATCCCGGGACCGTGCGGCCCACACCGTCCCGTTGCTTGAAAACCCCGGGGCTCCGCACCCCGACCACAGGAGGAAGAGTGCCCCGCGTGGGGTTAAGACGCGAGACTGGGACGCCCGCCGAGGCGCGTCCGTGTCGCTCCAGCCGCAGCTCCGGGAGGCGCACGGCCCGCCAGACGCGGTGGCGCGAGCTCGGCCGGCGCTTCTGGGGGGTCGGGCGCGCGCAGGGGCCACCGGGGTCCTCTCCAGATGCTTGGTGACCGGTGACGCAGGAACCGTCCAGCGTCACCGTCGCCCGGGTTCTGCCGTGCACGTCTGCAGGGGACCCCGGTGGCCCAGGAGCACGCGGGATCGTCGTCCTTCCCGCGTCTTCTAGCTGTGGCGACGCGCAGACCTGCAGGAGGCCGGGCCGCGGCTGGGGGACACGCGCGCTCGTCACGACGCGGGTCCCCTGCCCACGCGCCGAGCCCGAGCGGGGCTCCTGTCACTACGCTGATGGATGCACGGGGTGCGGGGGGGATGTGGGGCGCAGGCTCGACCCCCGCAGATGGCAGCCGCCTCCAGAGCGCGGGGCTGCCCCCCTGACGAGCACCAGCCCCGGGGCACTCGTGTGGGTGGCTCTCTGGGGACACAGCCCCGCCCCCCCACGTCAGGGTGTTCGGTGAGAGGTGACGATGGCCCAGCTGGGCCGGGGCGATTGCGATGGCCCTTGGCAGGCGGGGGTGAGGGTCGCAGGCGTCAGGTCCTGGCCCCAGGGACGGGCCCCGACCTGGCTCGTCGGCCCCAGACGGCCCCGTGTCACTCAACGCCCGTCGCCGACATGCCCGCGTGTGCCCCCCGCCACGCCGGAGCGCATGCGTGGAGCAGAGTCCTCGCGGCCACGCCCTCACGGGCGGGCAGACCCCAGGTGTGCTAGGAGCAGGACCACGAGGGGGACCAACCCGTGAACGATGGACCGGTTCTAAGTGAGCGCAAAACGCTATCCCGGCTCGGACCGGAGTCAAGAGAGACGGTGTCCCCCGTGGGGTCGCGGGGGCCGTGAGGTCTCGGGGTGCCCGAAGCTTCTCACACTTGGTGACGGTGGCCCCCCGAGTGGGGCCCAGAGTCCCCCGCAGGAGCTGTCCCGGGCGCAGGGACAGCCGTGCTGTGCGCGAGCCGTCTCTTCCCTGGAGAGGAAGCTCTTCTTGAGGGCGGACGCCCCGTCCCTTTGGCTGTCCCGTCCCCCACCCTCTGCCTCCCCTCCCCCTCCGCCCTCCGCCCTCCGCCCGGGGGGGTTCTCAGGAAGCTGTCACTGGGTGAGGAAGGTGGCAGGTGTCAACATGTCCCTTTACAGCCGCCGTGGTCAGCGGTTGGTCTGGTACAGAGTGTTTTCATTTCGTTTCATTTTGTTTCGATTTGTTTCGGTTTCTTTCGGTTTGTTTGTTTTTCGTGGGGAAGCCACAGCGCACGCTGAGCAAGAGGCCGACAGACGTCCACGCAAGCTCTCTGCTTTCTGCGCCGTGATGCGGCTGGAATGGGTTCAGAGAGCGTTGCCGTCCTCGGTCAGGTCTGTTCACGGCCTGTGTTCACCGACGCCTCCCGGCGACTGGTGTGAACAGAGCACACCCAGAAAATACATATATTATACATAAAATGAAACAGAGCGAAGGCCGGGAGGAGTGCATGAACTAACAATACATGGAGATTCATCGAATCGCAGAGACCAGAATTAATATTTAATTTTTAATTTCCAGGCAGTTATGGCCGAGGGAGGGAGTTGGCCGTCCACCACCCTCTCGTTAGCCGGGAAGGGACGGATCCAAATTTCTCTCCAGAGTGGCACTGTTGTTTTGTGGTTTTTTTTCCATGCTAAATTTGAGAATAAAAGTTTACTCTGGGGCTTCATGCCCCCGTCCCAGAAAAATAAAAATATTTGCTGTTCTGAACGGAAGAATGTGGCCTTCACCAGCAGAATATCTGTGAGTTTCTCTCGGCATCATCGTTCGAGTCTACGCCGTCACGAGCGCCTCACAGAGGACGCACGCACGTGCACGCGCGCCCACACACACACACACTCACACACTCACTCACACACACTCCTTGACACACTCCTCCCCTCGCAGGCCGTGTGTGCCCGATCTGACCCGGGTCGCCGTGCCGGGTGTGGCTGGGTGTGCACAGAGCGAGCAGCCCATCTTCCTCACGGGCCCCTCTCGCGGGAAACCCTCACTGCACCGGACAGAATCCGGTAAACGCTTGTAGGAGTCAACCACGGACGCCGAGTCTGGGTGATGAATAACACACACACCGGCCAGCTAGTGTGATGACTATCCTGCTATGGCTAAAAGCAGTGAGCGCGAACGGCTTCATCCCGGCTCTGCAGGCGCCGCTGAGTGTTGGACGGACGGCCCCGCGGACGGCCCCACAGATGCCCGGCTGGGGCGGGACTGGCTCCCCAGGGCGTGCGGGGTCCCCCGTGTACGCACGTGTCGTCGTGGGGCTGTGGCCGGCGTCCCCAGCTCCCCACCCCTCCGAGCTACGCGCCGCTCGGCTCCAACGGCCGTGGCTTTGAACGCGGGGGACACTGGCCGTGCGTTCGTGCGCCCGTCCCCGGCTTGAGAGCCTGCAGGGATCTCGTGGGGCCACAATCATCTCTCCGCGAGCTTTATTCTTCGGCACAAAAGCAGCATCGCGTATCTACAGTGAGTCGTGAGGGCCAAACTCCCCATAAAATGTGAATGTTCGTTATGTCCCTGGACACAGAACTCACACACCTGGCCATTCTCCTTGCCCGACACTCTTGGCTTTCACATAAATCTAGACTCTACACGTGAAAACACGCCCGCACGGCAGTGTCCACGAGGAAAGGTTCCTTCCCACGGCGGGAAGCGGGGGGCGTGGGCTGAGGCAGGAATACCCGGGCGGCTTCGGCCGGGGGCAAACCAGCGCCACTGGCTTTATCCTCTCCTCCGCCTGGGTTGATTCTCTCGCCTGCTCAGCTCGTTTCGCTGTATCCGGCACCTGCTCTTTCTAGGCTGCGTGCCGTGTCCTTTATAAACACATAGGAAAACGAGTACCTGCCCCAGTGGTAAAAGCCTCGAGTGAAATAGGGTGAAGCCAAGCAGAGACGGTGGTCTGGGCAGGCGCAGGGACGGCCTGAGCGTTGGGGAGACAGGAGGACAGCAGCAGAGAATGAATGAAAGAGAGTCCTCTCAGAGTCCTCTCGGCGAAGTCACATCGGTCCTCGGAAGCCATGAGTCGGCGATTCCCGGACGGGAGCTGACGGAGCTCGTCCCGACCAGCCCAGCGCTCCGTCATGGCTGAAGAGACTTCCTCAGCGTGAAATCCAAGGCCAATTAGTCGCAAGAGAACTTTATAAAAGTATAAAACTCGCTCAAAGCTAATTATACCTCAGGAACGCTGAGAAAGACGGGAAGGGAGGGTTTTAAAAATGTTGGCCTGCGTGTCCTCCTTCTCCGAGCTGGAGAAAGAAGATGATAAACTGTCAAACGTTTAAGATCAGAAATCAGTATTTCAAGGATGGAATAGTCTAGAATATTGGTTCTAGGGAGTCACCGCCACGTCCGACGTGCTCTGAGGGTCGGGTCTCCCAGTTGCCACCCCTGCAACCAGGAGTGGTTTACTCAGATCTCTCAGCCACACTTTCCTTGGCTACTAGAGAAAATAAACAGAATCCACCAGCACTGGACAGTCATCGGCAAACGAGCCCGGCCTTCACTCTCGCCCTTTTTTTGGGGGGGTTCTGTATTCTCCCTACCTTTGAGGGTTTGCAACGAGGAGACTCTGACGTTGACTACGCAGGCTGACCATACTGAATGTTTCGGGACTATGACCTTGACCAAAATACACTCACGCAAGACGGGCCGACATCTACAAAGACCCCGAGGGTTTCAATGACGAGGCCACACAAAGCAAGAGAGTGAACACGTACGCTATCTGTCTGTTATCCATCAGGAACGTGTGTGTATGAGCTCGTTACAGATAAACGTACACGTACACTTAAATCTACGCTCACATGTGATACCTCCACTTCTCAACATATAACGTATACATATAACAACACACAACACCTTCGCTACTTAGCGACACATCGCAATAGAACGAAAGTCAGGTCAACCATTTGCCCCATCCGACTTTTCTAAGACTGCAGAAGGCTGACGCGATGATGGAATAGAGCACGCCCTCGGCTAGGCTGCCCGTGTTTCTATGTAGAGAGGAATCCGGCAAGAGCCTGGCGTTTACGGACACCCCCGTCCTAAAGCCTGGTCCCGGACACGGTCCTAAGTCGTCTGTCCAGAACGCGGACTCGCCGGGTGATAAATGCCGGCGCAGTCGGCTCCCCGCAGCGGGCATGCGAGGCGCGGGGGGCGTGTGCGCGGATGGGGCGGTTCGGACGTCGGGGACAGCCCGTCTGCGGTGGCCCACGCGGAGGGGACGCCTCCAGGGACAGCTGCCACGGGGGGCGGTGCCAGGTTTCCAAGGACAGAGGGACAGACGAAAACGCACCCCCGGGAAGACCGGACAGAAGGACCGAGGACAGGCGAGGGCCCTTCGGTGGGTGGACGGCGGTGGCCGCGCCCCTGCCTCGCCTCTCCGTGCCCGTGTGTGTGGCTTTCCGTGCTCAGAGCGCTCGCCGATGCCGGATGAGCGCGCAGATAAAAGGAACGGCAGCGTCAACCGAGTTCTCAAGCCGGCTGCGTGTGCAACTCACTTAACCAGCGCCTCTGTCTTTATAAAGGGTCCCTAGGATTCAAATGAAGTTTTTTGGATTTTGTGTGTGTGTGTGTGTGTGTGTTTTTCCCTAAGGAGGTGACTTAAATCACAGCTGATGGAATTGAGGCTGTGGGTATATAGGCAAACGAAAACTTCCAAATAATTACACACCAGCCAGCGGAAATAATTCAGCATTTTACCCCACTCCTGACTTTGGTGATTCCCATGACTGGATTTAAGGAGATGTGTTTTCTTTGGTCTCGTGGTGAAAACGCAGCCCTTCGTTCGGTCGTGAGAAGGGAGTGACCTCGGAGGTGAGAACACGGTACTCACCGCTTTCGGCCTCTCTGGGCCTCTGGGCCTTATTTTTACAACGGAATAGGGTTGTCCTAAGGCTCACATGCAGACACGTGAGTAGAAGTGCTCTCACAAGCAAGCCTCACGTGCAAAAAAAAAGCGTGGTATCACAGTTTTTTAAATTTTCATTTGCGTTTGACTGCTGATCCAAAATTCAGTTCTACGCCTGAGAATCTGGTTTACAGAGTCAGGTATCTGAAGTTCTGAGCTCGTCATCGGACTGGTCCAAGCCTAAAACACACACAGAGGACAAAAAAATAAAATAAAATCCCTGAGAAAGAGCCGATGTTAAATTATCGGGCAGAGTCCTCATTGGTATTTCGAGCGCGTCGCTGGGAAGGGCGCACATCTGAGCCGGCAGCTGCAGCCCCCGCGCTCGGGAGGGGCTTGCGGAGGTGACGGGAATGTCAATGGCCACCTGAGAGCAGCAGAGGCGGGGACGGGGGCCCCCAAGGCCCGGCGCCCGCAGCGGGGACGGGAAGGCCAGCCAGCGTCTCCACCCGCCGTGCCCAACGGCCCCGTTCCCGGGGGGGGATGGAGGATGAGCGTGTGCTGACTTCAGAGAGAGGTTGAGACGGCCCAGCTCGGGGCCATGTGACACGTGCTCCTACGTGCACATGCAGACATCTGTGTGGCTGGAAACTGCAAGTGCCGACGGTGGCCACTCGATGTCACCGTTACGGCGCCTTCTCGACCGTGACCCCGGGTGGTTTCTCGTCCTGCTTCGCCCAAGGCCCTGCTGCACCCACAGCGACGTCTGGGTGACAAAGCACCGCACTCCGGCTTCCCCCGTCCTCGACCGCACGTGTGGAGGCCCCACTGTAAAAGACGGTGACTCTCCCAGTGGTGGCTGGAAAGATTGTCTCGAACCAACCCGTCTGTACCGAAAACAGTGGCAGGCGGAGAGCAGAGCGTATTCACGTTCCCGCGGCAACCGCCTCCTTCTCACCTCTCCGGGCGGTCACTCGGTGCCCGGGCGTGGAGCGATACAACCAGCATGAGCCGAAGCCCCGGGCCCGGTGTCCAGCGGGGTCCCGGCGGCCCTGCCCGTGCCACCCTCGGATGGAGGCCGCCGCCCGTCGTAACCTCCGCCCGTGCGCGCATCGGGAATCTCTCCTCAATCTGAGCGTCCGGGGCTGACAGCTCTCCGGAAACGCTCTCGGGGTGGGGGTGGGGGGGGGACACTCTATGTAAAGCCCTTGCTTCGGGCCGGTTGGGGCATTTCTGCTCAGTGAACCACATACGTGGTTCTCTGGCCTCTGCTAAGTGTCCCACTGCGGCCCCTTCCCGCTGGCCTCACGCTGCCGTCATTATCTCATCCTGGAGTGAGCCTCTACTCCGCGTCTCCTTTTCCTGTCTGAAATCGAATCTGTTCTTCCCAGCAGCATTTACTCTCCCTAGGTTAGGCTTGCTTGAGTGACTTCAGCAGCACTTACTGCTTATGAAAATGATGATAATCAGTCTCCGGCTGCGCCACCCACTGAACGTGCCCGGTCCCGTCTGCTCTCGGAAGCTGAGCGGGGTCGGGCCTGGTGAGGGCTTGGATGGGAGGCCGCCCGGGAAGACCAGGTGCTGTAGGCGTAAAAAATTAAAAATAAGGGATTGTAAACGACAAAGGTCCTTGCATTCTGTGAGGTCAACCAAGGGCTGCCTCTCCTTAAAACAACAACAACAATAACAATAATAATAATAATAATAATAATAATAATAATAATATAACAATAATGATAATAATAATGATAATAGTAATAATAATAATAATAATAAATAACAATAATGATAATAATAATAATGATAATAATGATAATAATAATTAACTCTAAGGCCTGGGACTGACAGCCGTCTGCTCCACGACCTTCCTTGGGTTCTGCGATGCAGCCGGAAGCTTTTTTTTTAAGACTGGGATATTTTAGGGTGGTTTGAGATTCCCATCGGAACGGGAAGGAGGACACAGACTCCCCCGCGCCATCCACCCTGCCCCAGGCCCGGCCTCCCGCACTGTCCACGCTCCCCCCTCGCGGAGGGGCGGGTGCTGGGATGAGTGACCTCCAGGGACACGCCACCGTCCCCTCCAATGCACAGTTTCCATGAGGGTCCCTCTTGGTGTCGGACACTGAGGTGTGAAATGCCACGCGGCCACCACGACGGCATGGGACAGAGCGGCCGCGCTGCCCTCAGAGCCCTCCGTCGCCACCTGCTCGTCCTCCCCCTGTCCCCCGCCCGCCGCCCACGGCCCCCATCGACCACCCGCGGCCCCCATCGACCACCCGCGGCCCCCATCGACCACCCGCGGCCCCCATCGACCACCCGCGGCCCCCATCGACCACCGGTCCATCACTGACGCTTCGCCTCTTCCCGAATGTCCCGGTGCTGGGAGCAGACCCCGTGTCCCCTCTGCAGGCGGGCGTCATCACTTCGCCCTGTGCTAAGTTTAAGGTCCCTCCGCGTCTTTCCGTGGCCGACAGCCCGCCTCTTTGTGGAGACGAGTCGCGTGTCGCCGGCTGGCTGGACTGCAGCGCGTCCCTTCACCGGCTGAAGGAAATCGCAGTCCCAAGCATGGCTGGAGCTGCTGGGAACACCCCCGTGTGGGTTTCCGTGGGGACGCACGAGTTCAAGCCCCTTTGGCCAGCACCGGGGGGCACTGTCTCTGCACGGTATGGGGAAGAGCACGTTTAATTTTGTAAAAAAAAAAAAAAAAAAACACCGAACCATCTTCCGAAGTGGCTGCACCACCTGCGCCCCCGGCAGCAGTGACGGGTCCCCCAGCTCCACCTCCCCGTCGGGACGCGGCGTCACAGATTCCGGCCGCTCTCACGGGCGCGTGGCAAACGGCAGTCCCCACTCTTAGTTTTGTTATCGTCTCTCTAATAAAACAGAAAATTCTCCCAGAAACATCCCACCCCTTCTTCTATCCAGCGCCATCTTAAAACGACTTCCCCACGGCAGTGTGTTGCTACGAAGGTTATTTACAAGAACTCTCAAGAACATAACGAATCACATCTCCAAAGAATATCATATAAGTTCATCGCTAAGGACACAGACGCTTAGAGACCTCAGCAACTGGTCCGAGAGAGTGACACCGAGGCCGAGCCTCGCGCCTGGGGCTCTGTCTACGTCCCACGGCCCCGAGCTCTGCTGGCCTCTCTCTCGTCGTGGCATTTGGTGGGGACACGTATGGTTTAAATGCGTGTTTATAATAAAGTGGCAATACTAGCAGTGAGGTGTTCACTCCGTACGCCGCAGGCTTGCACCTCACTTCACCTTTAGAGCCACGTCAGCTAGACAGCGATGGCGCGGGGGACCAGTGAGGACTCACGGAACAGATGACGCTGCTTACCAGGTGAAGTGTGACTAGTGCGTCATCACACCTGTCGCAAAGGCAGAAACTCTACTGTGAACCACCGCGCACGGCTGAGTTTTTCATCTTAACAGAGTCTCGATGAGTGGACGCCCCATCGAGACGTTTTGCAAGCATGTCGAAACGGTTTTCTAAAAAGTTCCTTTCTTTGATAATTACGGGCACTTGTAGGGAAACGTCAACTTCAACGGATAAATGCATCTATGACTTGATCATCCAACAACGTGGCGATTTGGGGTTGGTGGTCCCGGATTGTTGCAGAAAAGTTATGAAAACGCCAGCCTGCGAGAAACCAAGCCGCACTCGAGGGCTGGAGAACTCCGGTTACCCATGCGGGGTCGCAGAGGAGCTGGCGCTCTGAGGATCTGGGTCCCCAGCCCAGCTGCGACGTCGCCCATATATGGCACTTCTTTGGCAGGGGCTGACTGGGTCATTTGTCCTCAGACGGTTACTAAGCGGGGAGTTGCTACGGGCTGCAGGCCGTTACAAAGAGTCACAAAGGGAGGTCGTTGCTATGGTTGCAGGTAGTTGCCTCACACTGCAAAGCGGGGGAGTTGCTGGGGGTTCAGGCAGGGACATGTGTGGCTCAGACAGAACAAGCAAAAGGGAAGGTGGGTCTTGAGTCACTTTCGAGTGTGGCCCACGTAGCAGTGAGCGTGTCTACAGCAGCGGCTCAGAGCGCAGATGAGCCTTTTGAGGTAACATTCCTCTTCGGTACAGTCAACTGTAGCTCAAAAATTATATTCGGGCTTGGACGGGACGAGGACATTAACCAGAACGCTTCCTCGATGCGCTCATTTCTCGGCAGAGCCCTTTCCTTCCTGCCCAGCTGGCGTTCCGGGCACAGAGGTGGAGCTACGGGGACCAGCGTTCGCTGCATCCCCGCCCACCCAGGCCTGCTCCCATCGGGGGACCCCGTCTAAAGGACAAGACGGACGCAAAGCAGACGCAGTCGAATTTACTGGTGCGAACAGGCAAATAAGTCACAGCACGACGCGTGGGTTAGTGGCCGTGGGTTGTCCCTGGAGCCAGCCGCTCGCTTTGGGGGCTGTGAGTGTGCGAGCCGTAAGCCCTCACGGGAGAAATACCAGCCAAAAGTACGATTCGGGAAATTACTCCGACTTACACCGTCTTCTAAAAAAACAACTTTCATGTGTATTTGTTAAGATGGAAATTAGTTGTCTATGAGTTTTGTGCAGAACTCCTTTCCGAAAGCAGTTTCTTTTTTTATTATGGACCCAAAAAAAAAGGTGATTCAAGCGAGCATCTCGCGCGGTGCGATTAACGGAACATAACGTATGCAGAGCATGAGGGCTCTTTGTATGTTATGGTAATGCTTGAGCTTTTAAATTCGACACACTCCTTTCTCTAAGGCGGAGAAGATGAAGGTTAGACCGAGGTGGAGTAAATGAACACAGACACCCTCGTTTCGTGAACTAGAAGTGTAAGTTCGCCTTTGAGTGTGTTTAAAAAGGAAGTTCCGTGCAACATTTACCTCAAAATATGACACGTTAGCCTGACAGCTTATAAATCATTGTGACGTGTGCACTGCCACCGTCATTATCACAATTTCTCTAGGAAGACGCGCATTCAGCATGAATATCTTTAAAAGAAATGATACACCGTCTCTTTGAGTTCAAACCTCCAATGATTCTTTTTTCGTGAACTCCGTCGAGTTGAATATATTTAAATTAGAAAATTGTTTTCATTTTTCGTGTTTGGACAGAGGAAAGTTTCTCTGTTTTAAAACACAAACCCCAAATATTTCCAATGCACAGTTTTGTACTCGGCGCCCCCCCACCCCGTGTCAGGCGGGGCTCGAAACCCGTGAGGTACTTTCCAGAGCGTTAAGGACGGTGGCGTCGAGGACATCAAAGGTCCCGAATGTCACCAAGAGAACACTGACGTCCTCGCCAGCGCCGTAGCTGGTCCCGAGCGTGGAAGCCCCCGGCGTGTCACCCTCCCCGTCCACTCACTCGCTCGCCCAGAATGGGCGACAAGCGAGGGGAAGTGGGGGCGAGCAGAGGGCACAGGGGTGGCAGTGGCCGCGGGCCTGTGTCACCACCTGTCCCCGGTGGCGTCTCCGCCCTGTCCTCCCGGCAGCCACATGCTGGACGCTAAGGCCCGTTCTTCCCTCAGCCTCCTGGGTGTGGACAGACCCACGAGCATGCATTCGGGTGGAATGATGTGTCTGGGACACGAACCCCTATCAGGTGCGTGCTGTGCGAATGCGTTTCCCCACACAGTAGGTCGCCTGTCCGTCTCGCTGATGGTTCGCTTTGCGGTGCGGAAGCTTTGTAGTAGGATTTGGCTCCACTCGCTTATCCTTTAGGGTTTTTAGGATTTCGGGTCTCGCATTGTGAATCCTTCACCTGTTTTGAGGACATCTGCGTGCATGATGGAAGATGACAGTCCGGGTCATTCCTTTCTGTGTGGCCGTCCCGTTTGTCCAGTAGCGTTTCCTGAACAGACCATCCTTGCTTGCCCCATTGTCTGTTCTCGGTGCCTCTGTGGTCCATGCATCGACCGTGTGTGTGGGGTTATTTCTGGGCTCTCTGTTCTGTTCCCCGGATTTGAGGGTCTGTTTTTACGCCAATACCGTGCTGTTCTGATGGGCGTGGCTTGGCGGTGTAATCTGACATCAGGAGGCATGAAAGTCTCCAGATTGCTTTGACGATTCAGGGCCTTTTGTGGTTGTCTAGAAATTTAGGATCGTTTGTTCTATGTCTGTCAAAACCAATGCCATTGGCGTTTTGATAGGAGTTGCACTGAAATGTTGGTTGCTCTGAATGGTACGGACAACATTTTAACAATATTAAAATCCTCTGAGTCAGTCAGCTAGGGACATTATTTATTCCTATGGGACATCGATCAGCTGGGTGTCCCGTATATTTTTAAATTAACTTTAACAGCTTTATTTATATGTAATTGATTTATAATAACTTTAGTGGGTTTGAACGTGTGTATACACTAATTTTCACGCTCTATTTTTTTTCTTATTTGGGGGTCGTTCTTAAAGTGTGTTGATGTCCTACCTCCCCGACCTCGTCCCCGCTGTGACACTGCATTAGGACAGAAGAGGAGGAGATTGAAAATTATTTACTGATGAGACATTTGTGTATCGAACAGAATTCCGGAGCACGAGTGGCGTCATTGTCACATGTGATATCAGAACGTCTACTGATGCGGTGGCTGCTGGCTGACCCTCCACTGCAGAGACGGGGACACGCCACCAGCACTGGGGGCGACTTTCTTTTCGACGTGTGTCCCCAGTGGAAGCACAGGGTGATGGGGACGGGGTGCCGTTGCTTGCACAGAGGAGGTGGCAGACGCGGTGGCCGGCGGCGTTCAGGGGGGTTGGCTCCGCTCAGCCACGTGTCTCTTGTTGTCCTTTGAACGGGACACTTAGTGACTTTTCAACAGTAAGCAATCCCGGCCCCCTGGAGAAGGGTTGCTTGAAACATGTCCTACAGCATCTCTAACAGCAGGAGAGGGCGTGGAAACTCACGTGCCCTCGGTGGCACTGCGGGACGCGCGGCGATGGAACGCTCCCCGCCCCTCTGTCTCCGCGAGCCCGAAGACGAGCCAAACCCCGTGGGCGTGTGTGCGTCGTGCCCGTGGTGCTCCCTGCTCTGTTTTCTTCTGCATTTACGTGTAATTAAAAAAGGCCTCAGCACGCGAATCGCGTTTGCCCGTAAGAACAACGCCAGGGGTGGGAGATGCTTCCGCCCTCCCTGGCCGGCACACTGTCACAGAGAGGCACCTGTGTCACCACGCCCGGAACAGGACGCTGTGACCTGGGCGGCGCTTACGCCCATGTTCAGAGCCCAGATCATTCTGTGCCAGTTGGCGCGAATTTATTGGTAATTTATAGTTAATCCTTTCTGAGGCTGCCATGAATATACTTGCATTTTAAGCTTCGTTTCCGGATGGTTCGTTGCTGGTGCACAGCAACGCGAGAGGTTTTGTATGTTGGTCTTGTAACCCACATCTTGGCTGTATTGGATCGTGTAGGTGTGTAGGTGTGAGTGTGTGTGTGTGTGTGTGTGTGTGTGTGTGTGTGTGTATGTTCTTCGGCACTTTATCCAGAATCACTTCATCTGAACGTAGAGAGAGTTTACTTTTTCTTTCTAATCCGGATGCCTTCTAATTTTTCTTGTTTCATGACTGATTAGGACTCTCTTGGTACAACGTTGAATAACAATGGTAAAAGTGGGTGTTTCTTTAACTTGTTCCTTATTTTAGGGGGAAAGATGTCAACGTTTCAACATAAGTACCAAATTAGCTCTAATTATTTTAATAAAAGCCCTTTATTTTGCTGAGTCAATCCCTTCAATTCCTGTCTGTTTGTTTGCTGGGTGCTTTTATAATGAACAGGTGATGTGTTTTGCCGAGAGCTCCTTCTGTCCATTGAGATAATCTTGTAGCCTTTTTTTTCCCCCCTTTCTTGGTTAATGTGGTGTGTGACATTTATTGATTTCTGTCTTAAATGACCCATGCTTTCATGATATAACCTTGACTTGGTCCTCATGTAGAACACTTTTCATGTGCTGATGGATTTAGTCTGTTAGTATTTTACGGAGGATTTTTACATTTCTATTCATCGGGGATAGATTATTTGCCATTTGCTTGTGGTGTATTTGGTTGGCTTAGGGCCTCATTGACTGTATCAGGAAGTATTTCCTCTACTATTTTTTGAAAGACTTCGAGAACGATTGGAGTTCTTTTTAAATGTTTGGTAGAATTCACCAGTGATATCATAATCTTGCCCTGGTCTTTTCTTTGTTGAGATTTATTTTTTATTATTACTGAGTCAATCTCTTTGACAGGACTGAGTTTTTATATTTCTTCTTGAGTCAGTTTGGCTAACTTATACTTCCAGAAATCTGTCTATTCTTCTAGATCACTGAATGTGTTCACCTATAATTACTCAGAGTAAGTTCTTAAAGTTCTTAAAATCCTTTTACTTTCTATAAGGTTGATGTGTCTTTTTTTTTTTTTACTCCATCTAGCTAAAGTCTTGTTAAGTGTGTTGATCTTTTCAAAGCACTAATTTTTGCTTTTGTTGTTTCTCAATAGTGTTTAACTATTCTCCATTACATTTATCTCTGTTCTAATGACTTTTTCTGCTGGATTTGGGTCTGCTAATTTTTTTCTGTTTCTCATTCCATGAGTGCACAATTGGGTTTTTGATTTGAGATATTGCTTCTTTTTTAAGGGAGTAACGTATAGGCACACCTTCCCTTCTGAGCACTGCTGTCACCATGCCCCCTCAGTTTTGGCAGGCTGTATTTCCTTTTTACTTCATTTGTCCCAAAGTATTTTTTTAACTTCCCTAGTCATTTCTTTGTCCACTGATTACTTAGGAGTGGGTGGATTCATTTCCACATGTTTGTTAATTTTTCAGTTTTCCTTCTCTTAATGGTTAGCTCCATTACATTATGGTCATAGGGGATACCTTCTATGTTTTCGGTGTTTTTAAATGTGTTGATCATTGCTCTAAGGTCTGACACGTGGAAAGCTCAAGGCACCACGTGCACTTGAGAAGAATGTGTGGTCCGCTGTGTTCTGCTGGGTAGGGGGCTATTTCAGTCTCATCGGATTACAGTGTCGTTCAAGGTCTGTGTTGCTTGACTGATTTTCTGTCTGGGTGTTCTATCTATTATTTACGGTCAGTATTGAAGTCTCAGCTATTTCTGTAGAAGTGTCTATTTCTCTTTCCGTTCGGTCAGGATTGGCTTCATACATTGATATATTTCTAAGAACTCTATTTTTAGTGTGTATAGGCTCAACATTGATTACTTTATGAAAGATGGACCCTTTCACTGATACATAATGACCTTTTTCATAAAAAAAAGTTCGACTTGAGTTTCTTTTGTCTGATACTAGTTTAGAAACGCCAACTCAACTCCCCTTTGATTGTTATTTGTCTGGATATCTTTTTTCCACACTTTTACTTTCATTCTGCGTGTGTGTGTTTGGGTCTAAGGTGAGACTCTTATAAATAGCATATCACTGGATTTTGTTTTCTTTTAATAATTGTCCATCCTCCCTTCTCTTGCACTTGGTGAGTCAAATCCATTTCCACGGTGTTACTGATAATGCCATTTTGGTTCTTTCTCTGTATATTTTCTCTGTCTGGTATCCCTCAATCCATGCTATTATCACCTTCTATTACTTTGATGGGTTTCCTAGTGGATTTCCTAGTGTACCTTTGACACCCTCCAAATTCCCTTTCTTATATACTCTTTACGTTCTCTTAGTGGTCACTATGGAATGAGGTAACACCCTAAATGCTACCAATCTTGTCTAAACGGAGAGCAGCTTGGCTCAGTGAGATGCGAACTCCGCACCCACTCCTCCTCCCGTCCCTCCACGGAGCTGTCACGGACCCCAGCTCCGCACGCGGTGCGGCCGTGAACGCTGATTTCTCGAAAACGTGTTGTGCATTCGCCTTTTAAAATCCTACAGGAGACACAAAGAGGGTTCGCTACATAAAATGACAATAAATCCAGTTTTTTTTTAAATTACCTGTGTAATCGCCTTTACCGGGGTCCATCTTGATTTGTTGTGTGGCATTGTGGTCATGTCACGTGTGTCTGTGTTTCAACGTGAAGGACTTAAGTTAGCATTTCTGTTCGTTTTTCTTGGTTCCTCATTTCCTTCTGCCGCTCAGACTCGATCGCTTCCGTTGCCCTGTATTGATATGTGCCGGTTTGGACTTTTCTGCCTGCTCAGATCTGCCCTCGACCGCTCCTAGTTAGCTTGTCATATCAGCTATTGTATTTTTCGGGTCTAGGATTTCAATTCGGTTCCATTTTATAATCCTGTCTCTTTACTGATGCTCCCTATTTGTTCACACATCCCTACATTCCCTTTATATATTTTTTTACATTTTCATTTTTGTTGACTATATCTGACATACAGCACTGTGTACTGTATGTTACTCTGATACATTTATCCGTAGTCCTATGATTGCCATCATAGCCCTGTTTGTCACATCACATGACCATAGTATAATATTGTTGTCTGCAGTCTTAATACCGTACATTATTATACCTCTATGGCTTATTTAACCACTCACTGTGAGTCTGTGCCCTTAAACAATATCAGTCCTGTGTCCCCACCCCCTCCCCCGCTCACCACCATTTTCCTCTGGTTTTTTACAAGAATGCCTTTTTCCAGTTCTACATAGAAGTGATATCACAAAGTGCGTTTACTTCTCTGACTTACATCACTCAGCATAAGGCGCCGAAGGTCCAGCCACGTTGTTGCAAAAAGCAGGATCTCCCCCCTTCTCGTAATGAATAATATTCGGTTGATTATCTACGTCGTATCTTTCTTATTCATTCATCCATTGATGGGCTTTTAGGGTGTCTGCATAGCTTGGCGATGGTGAATAATACTTCATAAACATGAGAGACCATATAGCTCTTAAAAATCTTGCTTTATTTTGGAGGGGAGAGATATATACCTGGAAATGGAATTGTTGGATTGTTTGGTAGATTTGTTTTTAATTTTTCGAGCAACTTCCATGTCATTTTCTGAAGATGTGGGACTTGTCTACATCCCCAGCAACAGTTATAAAGGGTCCCTCTACACCGTGTCCTCATTGGCACCCATGGCAGGTTCTCGATGACAGTTGTTCTGAAGAAGTGAGTGGGTATCTCACTGACACTTTAATTTGCCTGGTGATGTTGAGCATATTTCCATGTGTGTGTTGGCCATTGTGCTGTCTCTTTGGAAAATGTCTAATATATACGTGTGTGTGTGTGTGTGTGTGTGTGTGTGTGTGTGTGTGTGTGCGCGTAGGAAGAGAGGGAGGGAGGGAGAGAGCAAGAGAGAGGAGTGAGAAAAAAAGATATGAGAGAGTGATTAAGAAGGAAAGATTAAGAGAGAAAGGTTGAGAAATAGATTGATAGAAAGATTGAGAAAAAGAGAGATTTGGAGAAAGAAGGATTGAGAGAGAAATGGATTGAAAGAGAGGGAGAGGGAGAGAGAGAGAGAAATTGAAAGAAAGATTGTAAGTGAGACATAGAGAAAGATTGGGAGGAGAGACTGAGAGAGACTGAGAAAATAGGAAATATTGAGAGAGACAGAGATTAAGAGAATGAGATTGAGAAACAGAGAGAGAGAGATGGAGAGATGGGAACAACTGAGAGACTGAGGGACATAGAGAGAGACAGAGATAAGAGAGACGAGATAAAAGGAAATGAAGAGAAAGATAGAGAGATTGAGCAAGACTGAGAAGAATATTGGGAGCAAGGGAGGGAGAGAGAGGAAGAGAGAATGAGAGATTGAAATGTAAAGAGATTGAGGGAGAGTTTGAGAGACATGGCAGGGGAGAAAGAGGTTAAGACAGAACTTTCTCCACGGTCTCCGTTTCTCTGGACGCACTGCAGGACAATCTCCACGCCTGGTTGATCGAACCGTGACCCACTGCACCCCACTCTTGGCTTCCCCGCTGCTGGCTCCCTACCCTCTCCACCGAGACCTTGCTGCTTAGTTCACGTCTGGGACCGTGCTTTATCTCAATGGCTAGGACACGCTCCCCCACAACGCCACACTGCCCACCGTGATTCTGCCACTTACCCATCACGCACCTCTGTCCCTCCCTCGGTTTTTCTGGTGATAAAGATCCTAGAAAAGGAAAAAAAAATGATTATAATAATAGAGCATTTCTTGACCTGTGGGACAAAATCAAGGGATCGCATATACATGTAACATGAATGCACAGAGGTGATGGAAGGTATAAGAAAAAAAAAATACTTGTAGAGTATTGGCTTAACATTTTCAGATTTGAGGCAAATTGTAAACCTCCAGAGCCGAGAAGCATAACTCACACCGACCTGAATAAAGAAAACTATCCCAAGTCACTCTGAAATCACATTCCTGAAAACCAAGCAGAGACACAAATCTTATAAACATCCAGAGATAAAAGCCACATACGTACAGAGGAACGAACATAACGTGATAGCAGACGTATTCTCAGATGATAAACTGTACAATCCAGAAGAAAACTGAGTCAGATCTTTAAAACAGGGAAAACAGAAAGAATATCTAGCTTAGAATTTTATACCTAGAGAAAATATCTTTCAAAAAAAAAAAAGAAGAGGATTCATTGCCAGCATGCGTGCAGTATAAAAAATATCTAAGAAAACTGTCTAGGCAGAAGGAAAGAAATACCGAATATCATATAAACTTACAAGAAGAGATGAAGAGCTCTTGAAATAGTAAATATGTGACTAAATATAATAGTAATTTTAATATTTTTAAGAGCCTATGGACTACAAAATAATTGATTGTTTAAAGCAAAAAAATTTAAATGTATTTTAGAGTTTACAACATATGAATAAAAAATATATGACAACACTAGCACAGCGGGCATGTGGAAGGAACTGGAATTATATGACTGAAATGTTCTTACACGGTACGTGAGATGTCATTTGAAAGAAAGCTATAGTAAGAAAAAAACAAATGCTTGACACCCTAGAGTCACCACTAAAATATAACAACAGTAAGAGAGTAAGGTTTAGCTAATCCGTGCATAATTGGAATAAAATGGAAATTTTTTTAAAAAATCATTAATCCATAAGAAGGTGGAGAAAGGACAAAGTCAATAAAAAAAAATGGGAAAAAAAATGGAAGCAAACGGTGAGCTGGTCTGTGTAGATCTTCCTGCATCAATACGTACGTCAGATCAAATGCTCTGAAATCTGCAAAGAAGAGGGAAAGCTGGCGGTTTTAAGCAAACCAAACTATTTGCCACCTATGAGGAAATGTACATGAACATAAAGTGCAAACACTTACCAAAGAAGGCTGAGTCGTTCCATTAAAGTCGTACATTTCAGAACACGGGCCACCCCAGAACCACAGGCAGACAGTACATAATGACAAAGGACACCACAGTCCCCAGTGTGTCCGCGCTTCATAACCAACCGAGCTTCAAAATAAATGAAGCAAGGACTGATAGGTGTGAGAAGTAAAATAGACACATCTGCAACCACAGTTAGAAAGTCGGTTCATTCTTCCTCGATAATTGATAGAATGAGTAGACCTAAATTGATAAGGACATGGACATGGATGAATGCTATGAACTAACTTGTCCTGTTGCTATTTTTTAAAACGCTTCTCCGACGACAGAGGGTTACACGTTCTTGAAATCGATAAACGAGTATCTGGAAAATATCCAAATATTTGGAAGATGGACAATCCTTCTAAATATCCCATCGGTCAAAGGGGATAGCACAAAAAAATAAGAAAACATTTTGCACTACCTAAAAATGGATCCCCAAGACACTTTTTACAAATTCAGCAAATCAAATTCAGTAATTTATAAACTAGAATATACCGTGAACAAGGAGAGTCCTTCCTAGGGAAAGAAGTTCGGATGAACCTTTGAAAATTAACGTAACACACACTATTAACGGACTGAAAAGCAAAAACCACTGATTATTATATCAGGAGATGCAGATAAGGCTTTTGACAAAAATTCAATACTTATTTATGCACAGACTCGCAGCTAACGAGCTACTAGAGGAAAACACTTAAACGCAGCATCCGCAGACATATTATAGCTAATCTCTTCCTTGAAAAGAAACAGCGTGTTCCTCATAAGATCAAAAACAAGGCAAAAATACCTACTTTTACAACTTTTGTTCACATTATGGTGGAGTCCCCAGCCAGTGCTGTGAGGCAAAACAATAATAATTAATAAATAAAATAAATAAAATAAAATAAAATAAAATAAATAAAATAAATAATAAAATAAAATAAAATAAATAATAAAATAAATAAATAAATAGAATAAAATTAAATTAAATTAAATTAATAGAATAGAATAGAATAGAATAGAATAAAATAAATAAAATAAATAAAATAAAATAAAATATAAAATAAAAGAAAAGAAAAGAAAAGAAAAGAAATAAAATAAAATAATATAATATAAAATAAAATAAAATAAAATAAAATATAATAAAAAGCAGAGCAAAAAAGCGGGGAAATGTCTTAATTTCTATAATGTCATCACCACCACGGAATTATTTTAATCTATCAGAATTTACTAGAACAACTGACATAACAATGGCAGCTGTAAGAAGGCCAACATTTATATTAACGCCAGCAATGAACAGCGGGGATGTGAAATCTCAAAGACTATGCTATTCATAATAGCATCAACATATAAAACGTTTAGGAATAAATCTAACAAAGGGCATGCAAGACTATGCTAAAATGATAAAACGGCTGAGAGGATTATAAAAGATCCAAATAAAAAGGGAGCTATAGATGGATTTAGAGATAGAGATGATGGATCAGAAGATAATATTTTTAACATATACATTTACCCCCCCCCCCCCCCGGGGATGGTCTACAGAATCAATGCAATGGCAATCAGGAGCCCAAAATGCTGGCTTTCCTCTCCCTACCTGTTCTCTCCCTCTCTCTCTCTCTCTCTCTCTCTCTCTCTGTCTCTCTCTCTCTCTCTCTCTGTCTCTCTCTCTCTCCTCCTTCTCTCCCTCTCTGTCTCTCTCTCTGTCTCTCTCAGTCTCTCTCTCTCCTTCTCTCTCTCTATGTCTCTCTCTCTGTCTCTCTCCCCCCTCTCTCTCTCAGTCTCTCTTTCTCTGTCTCTCTCTGTCTCTGTCTCTCCCTCTCTCTCTCTACGTCTCTCTCTCCCTCTCTCTCTCTCTCTCTCTACCCCTACCCCCACCTTTGGGTGTGTACAGAAATGGACGTACTGGTTCTAAAGCTGATATGAAATGGCAGAGAGGCTAGAATCGCCCAGATGATTTTTAAGAAGAAGCATGGCATCGGCGGACGTACACATGGTCTGAAACCTCCTGAGCGAAGTGACCGAAGTTTTGACAGGACGGAGGGGCAAGGCCAGAGCGGGGCCAGCTCGGACACGGTGGGTGGACCTCTGACCAAAACGGACAAATAACTTCAGGCTTATAAAAGTATTGCCTACAGAGTACAAAACATTCCATCTGCCCTTCACCCAGATCCCCCAAATGTGAATATTTAATCGCATGCTTAATTGTTTTGCCCATCAGCTTGGATTCCGACAGCATTAAGATCCTCCTTCAGCCTCCGGGAGTCCGTTCAGTTACCTCTGTGACATCGTGGGTCCACGTTCTCTGTGGAGTCTGTCATCCGTTTAAGTCTGGATTTTTTGTTGTCAAAATTCCTTAACCAGTAAGACGAGCCGTGATGAGCACGGCACCTCCTGGGCCCGTGTTGGGAGCCCCCTGGGGTCCCGTTCTTTGCGGGTCCTCGTATCGTGGTGACCATTCCCCCAACCCCCAGACACGCCCCCCCAATGCCTCGTCTTGCTTTGCGTGTTGAAGCTGCGCTCTCCAGGTGGCCCAGCAAGGGTGGCGAGCCGAGCCGTGCGGAACGGGACAGACTGGGTCAGACCACAGCGGCACATCCCTTTTGGACTAATTGGCGCTGCGTGCGAGATCCGAATTATAGAAACAACACCGGTCCGATAGAAGACGACCCCTGAGCGAACCTGGCCTCTTTCCTGCCTTCTGACGCACACGGGAGCAAGCCTTTCCCACGGGAACGCACCTCGTGGCCGAAATCTCTCGATTTAGGAAGCACCCGTGCGTGACCCACGGCACAACGCGCTGGAAACGCAGCCCGCACGCCCACGCGGTTTCCCCGCAGCGTCTGAGAGGGTCCCCGGCGTCCCCAAAGGCCTCCCCCACTGCTCCCCGTCGGGAGGACGTGGGGGGCCGGGGGCGAGGCCGGGGTTGTGCTGACGAAAGTAATGCTTTTCCCTCTGTCTCGCACACTCACTCCGTGATACACGACTTTCCTGCAATACTGCGATGCTTCCTAAATGCCTCGAATGACCCCAGGGAACCCATAGCACCTTCGGAGTCAGAGAAGCATATCTCAGGAGAGACTCACAGGAAGCGTCTTAGGTTCGCCGGTACAACATGCACTCTGAATCATTTCTATTCTTTCCCTGCTCAACAGACTTTGCAGGAAAGAGACACTGAGGAGATCTCAGCAACCAGGTGTGTTTTAGAGAAATTCACTCTCAGACCGTGTAGCACTGCAGACAGGAAAGCCGGATGACTGGGGAAAAATAAACAAAAATGCTTTTTCCTTTTCCTTTTCTTGTTAACCAGACACTTTATCACCATTATTCTAGTATTTTTCCTGCGCTAGGCATACTAGCTATGTAGTAAACTCGCAGGATGGTGGAAAGCAGAAAGAAAAAAATGCAGGTGCTTTTTTACCATGTATCTTTTCTTACTGGATAGAGGTACGTCCTCAATGAGTAAGAAATGCAAACACAGTTTTCAATGGCACAGAGCACTTCGTCTTAGTACCCGTGAAGGGAATGTGACACAACTTGCGTTTTCACTTGAGATGAAAATCCAGCACGCGTGACTGAGGAGTTGGTGTGTTAGTGGTTCATTACATTCCACTTTCTTTTGAAAGCGAGAAACACGAAATCCACCCCTAGTGAGTGATGTCCGTCTCAGCTGACTGGCCTGGCACTCTGGGGTCTGCTCAGCACAGATGCTGGCGAACGTTCACACACAGGTGACGCTGTTTGTGGCTTTTCACTGGCCCCCCGCGGAGTGGACGGCGGTGGGCGGAGCCTCAGCCTGGGACTGGTCACGTGGCCAGGCTGACCTCTGTCACCGGCTCCAGCCTGCGAGACCCCAGCGACCCAGGCCCCGCGGCTCGTGACAGCCACATCCCGCTAGAAACGCCACCGCTGGCGGCAGGTGTCACGGGCAGCAGGAGCTCCCTCCCCTCCCCGCCGGTGACGACCGTCCCTCCACCAGGAGTAGGACAAACGTGACTCGCCGGCCGTGGCCACGCGTGCTACCGAGTGACAAACGTCCTCGCGAATCTACGTGAACCGCCGCTTGGGAGGGGTCTTCCTGTCCTGGTTTCGATCCTTTGCTGTAGGACAGGAGAGCGAGCTGTCGCCGGAACCAGGGCAGCACCCCCGCGTCAGGGTTTCACCCCTCACTGCCCCCCAGCACGCCCGCCACCGAGCCGCCTTACCCCAGAAGCCCCACGCCGGATTCGGGGAATCCACCCCGACCTTTCACGCCGAATCCTGATGACATCAGGGCTGGAGTCATGAAAGTCCGGGTCCCCTCCCGCTCACCCAGCCCCAACACCTGGAGCTACACCGTTTCTCTCTCTTAAAAATACCCATTCCTCCATTCTACGGCTGCCCTTGGACTCGGCGCTTTGCTTTTTCTTTCTCTTTTCTGTCCCCGAAGAGCCTTGAACACCAAAAGCCCCATCTTCTCTCCCGTCTCCGGGGTAAAGGCGATGCAGCCCCCCCACCCCACCCCCCCGGCTGGCACCGAGCCACCTCCCACCCGGGCGGAGCTCACAGCCTCTCCTCGCCCGCCTCGTCTGCTCAGATCAAAGCCCCCCGAACGCGGTCGCTCTCGTGTGTCGCAGCTTCCAGTGACAAGGAAGAGTATGCGCCGCACGTGAACAGGCAGCATCCCCTGTACGAGGCCCCCTGCACCACTCGTCCCGCGCAGCCCCCCAACCAAGAGTTAAACCGATGAACCGTGCAAATTCCAAGGCGAAGTCAAAGGTGTCTCCGACAGGGAAAGCTGAACTGCTTGGCGGGACGCCAAGCGAAACCCCCGCGGAAATCGAATGCTCGTGACCCTCAGGTCCGTGGGGGTCACCCCCAAAAGTCAAGAAAGACCTTTTCTATCTGCAGAGATAACCGATCGGTCAGTAAAGATTAATCCTGCAGCTGACACCATCAAGGAAGCCCGTTCCTTTGTCTCTTTTTCTAGCCCATGCTTTTCTTCTTATCCTTCTTCAAACCAGCTTTTCCCCACGGATGGCCTCAATCAATTCACCAGCGATCCCCCCTTACCGTGGATAACGGTCCCCCCGTCCCCGTGCTCGTCTCTGCTGGCCTTCCACATGCGCTGAAACTTTGTTTTACGTGTACGTGACGCCGTGAAACCTTGTGGTCATCAGAGTCTAGGGACAAACTTTCACGTAACTTCGCGGTATCGCTGACACACGTTACATAAACGCCGTGACTCTGGCGACGCTCCGTCGCGTGTGGCCTCCCAAAATGGCGAGTCTGCGAGGCTCCCCCCGCCCAACACGCCCTCCACCCTCTCGGAAGCTTGAAGTAGGTGTTTATTTTGGTTAATATGGAAAGACGATGAGCTATAATTAAGTGATTTGCTGCAGGTAAAAATGTAGCTCGTTCGTGCTAACATCAAGTGAATAACACTCACTGCAAATTATATAACTATCTGTTAGGAACTAGCACGTGGCATAGGACAATCTATCTCTTCTTGAGACAGCGTTTCTACCTAAATGAGGGACGGTGAGAAACTAAATTAGAGGAAAGAGTGAAATATGCTAATAAAAGACAGTGAAACGGAATAATCAAAATCCAAAGATCTGATGTGAAATGTCTGTGGCCCCCGATCCCAGCCCCTTTTGGGGTCCAGATTCCCATAGGATGGTTCTTTTGAAAACGGAGGTAAAATGGGCTTCCAGGGATAGGTACATATCTTCACGGTGTGTAATCCAATGAACTTTGACACGCTTGTCGCCCCAGCAAAGGTGGCCGGCGCCCCACATGGAGGCCGAGGCCACGTTCACCCCACAGCAAGTTCCTCGCTGGATGTCACACGCGATGCCTGCCCTCCCCCCACCCCACTTGTCCACCTCTTGTCACCCTCAGCCAGCTTCGTCTGCTCGTTTTCTTTCACACACGGACTCACACGCTGACTGGGCCGCTGCCTGGGGCCCCCAGGCCCGCCACACATCCACAGGCCGAGCGCCACGCTGCTCTCGGGGGACACGTGCCAGGGGCACTGTCCCTGTGTCCCCCCCACCCCACCTCGCTCCCGGTCACCAGCCCCTCCCAGAAAGGAGCCGGTTCGCTCCTCCAGAGCTGGCGTTTCTGACTCCTGCCCGCGGGGCAGCCCCAGGACGCAGCTAGCTGACTGAGGAGGAGGGACGGGTGACCTCAAAGACAGCGCCGGGGACTCACGCCGTCCGAGCGGCACAGTGAAAGCGAGGCAGCTAAAGGCACTGCCAGGAGAACAGGGAGTGGACCAGCACACACCTGTGGGCCCCAGGGAAGAGGAGGGCGAGAAAGTGGCAGCACCCGTGTGGAGAGCGACGCCAACCCTGACGGAGACACAGACAGAAAAGTCTGGAAGCCCAGAGAGCTCCAAGTAAGAACCCAGAGAGACCCACATCAAAAAAAAAAAAAAACCTTGCATTAAAATATAAAAACTTAAAAACAGGGAGAGCACCTTCAGAACAACAAAAGGGACACGACCTGTCGTGCAGAGGGCAGCCCGCAGGTGACCCCAGGCTTGTTGTCAGCGGAAACGTCGCAGGCCAGAAAGGAGGAGTGACTCCCACATGCAGAAAGCACTGACAGAAAATACCGTTTTCCGGGAACGTTCTGCCCAGCAGAGTCATCACTCAGCGTCGAGGGGACAGAGAAAGAGTGTTCTGGACAGGTTAGCGCTAAGGGCGTTCATCGCCGCTAAAATGTCCTTACCAGACATGTCACAGGGACGACTTTGAGCCGAAAAGGGAGGGTGTCGATTAGGACGCACGGAAGAAAAAAGTCTCACTAGTAAAGACAAACCTATCGTAACAGCGATGGATTGACGGCGTAAAGCCGGTGTGAAGATTAGAAGACAAAAGGAGCGAAAAGAACGAAAACTGCAATGACTAGTTATGGATACGCAAGATAAAAAGATGGACCGTGTGACATCAAACACAGAACGTGAGGCGGAGAGAGAGAGAAACTGTGTGCAGCTCTGGAATGCACCCGAACTTAAGTGGTTATCAACTTAAGATGAACTGTTCCAGACGACACTGTTACACATAAGCTTTACTGGAACCACAGCGCAAAAGGCAAGAGTAAATCCGCAGATGGGAGTAAGCGCAGCACCACGAGGGGTCACGGACCACGAAGTTAGGGGGCCCGAGAAGGAGGAAGGGGTGGAGAACTGAGGGACAGCCCGAAGGTGATCTTAAAAATGGCAGTAACCGCGCGCATGCACACACACACACACACACACACACACACACACACAGAACACCACTATCCGGCCCTCAAAAAAGAAAGAACCAAAAACCTTGCATTTGCGACACCACGAATGGCCCTCGGGGTCACTGTGCTCTGTGAAACAGGCCACACAGCCTAACGCGTGGGGCTGAGCACCGACTGGCTCAGCTCCCGGGCAGGACAGGAGGGCGGCGTCCACTCCCAGTTAGCAAGTCGTCCAGTCAGGGGGTGTGATCGACAGCGCGGGGACTATTAGTGGACGCTGCTGTGCCGCGTCTTAGAACGTCCCTGCAGAATAAACCTCCCACGTCTCCGTCAGGAGAATAAAATCACCCTCCACGTGAGCTGGTGGACGTTAGCTAGATCTATCACAGTCATCATGTCGGGATACGCACGAACATTGCATCATCATACTTTACACCCGAGACGAATAGAATGTTTTGTGTCAATTACGCCTCGGTAAAAACGAGGAAATTATATTGGGCAGATCACGTCAGTGTAATTTCATAAGGAGTTAAAATCGAGCTGGTTTGAGAAACAAACGGCATCCCACCCAATGAACGTAACACGATTGTTGACCACACGGTAAGCATCTGAAAAAAAAAAAGAAAAAAGAAAAAAGACTTTGGTTTCCTAACCTCACACCGAAAGAAAGAAATATCTCGGTAGGTCACACACGGAACTGTAATGACCAAGACTCTAGCACTCTCAGAAGAAAACGCAGAGGCACATCTGTGCGATGTCGAGTTGGGTGGTGATTTATTAGCTCTGACACCAAAAGCACGAGCAATAAAAGGGGACTCATAGGTCAGATTTCAGGGAAGTTACAAATGGTGTCCTACACACGCTGCCATCGATGACACGGAAAGACAACCCTCAGGACGGGAGAAAACAATGGCAACCGATCTAAGAAGGGTCTAGTGTCCACAATATGTAAAGAGCTCTCACAATCCAACAACAAAAGCACGGCACAATTACGAACCGAGCTAAGGATGCGAGTAGACATTTTTTTTTCCTAAGGAAATGTATGCATAGTCGACAAGAACATAGAAATCATTAGTCACTGGGTAAAATAATTTAAAACCACGAGATAGCTCTTCATACCCATTATTAGGGCTGTAATCAAACAGACAGATAATAACAGGGTGACGAGGTTTGTACAGAAATCAGATGCCTTATCATGTTGGGGGGAACATGGTACAGACGCTCTGGAAGATAGTATTTCGCTGCCTCGAGGAGCTAAGAATCGTAGTGCCGTACGATCCAATAATTTTGCTTCTAGGTGTTATGCCCCACAGAAGTGAAAACATATGTGCGCGTGAAAACTAGTCCCCGGGGAATCATAGCCCCGTCATCCATGAAACGCAACGTGTGGAGACGCAGTGTCTACCCACCGACGACTCGAGGAGCAACATGGGGCCTGAGCACCGAGTGGAATATTATGCACCGATGAAAAGGGAAGGGTGCCGAGCTCTAGAATAAGGATGGACCTCGACGCATGACGCTGAGTGGCAGGAAGCCGGTGACAGCAGACCACACTCCGCATGGCTGCACCCTACAACACCGCCGATGGTGGCGGGGTCGGGGGGCGGGGAGATGGGCACAGGTTTCATTCTGGGGTGATGAGCACACTCCAAACTTAGACTGTGACGATGGGTGAACAGTGCTGTAGGTTAACGCCCACGGGTGCGTCCACTTTGGGAGAAATGTAAGGGAAGTGACTTCTATGTCAATGAGGCTGTTTTAAAAAAGGCACAACAGAAAAATCCTTTGATGCTTCAGCATCCAAACACGTGTGTGTCGTAACTGAGCACGTCGCCGGAGGCCGACGCGCGCTGAGCCGCGCGCCCCGTACGCCCGAGAGACAGAAGGCGCGCCCGGGGGGCTGCAGCGTGAGCGTGCAGCAGCCCCCGTCCCATGCCTCCCCGCTCTGAAAAGCCAGTGCCACCTTTCCTAAAGCTCCTCCCTTGCCTTACGTACCTGTGGGCGTGTGGGTTTGCAGGTATATAGTTCATCAAAAGGTTCAAAGTCACCTTTTCAAAAAGAAAAGCCTTCCCGTCAGTATGCGTTACATGATTTTTCTATTCAAACGGACAGCACTACACGCAAGCACCCACGCCACCCGTGGGACCCCACGAGGGCGCGCCCGCGAGGCTCCGGGGGGGGGGCGGGAAGGGGGACGTGTCCCCCCCGGGGCGAGGCCGTGGCCTGCTCCGTCGGGGACGCATCCGACGTGACGCCCTCGGTCGTAACTACAGCAATGACGCGTGTGTCACTTGACTGCTCCATCCCAAGTGGACGAGCGAAGGGCCTGGGGGTTTAAAGCTCCGTGCTTTGGGCCGCGGTGTGAGCAGCATCTGTCTGTCTCTCTCTCTCTCTCTCTCCCCCGCACCGGGCGCAGCGCCCTTCTGAGAACAGGTGTCTGCGCTCGCGTGGCGCGGCCCTTGAAGAGAAGGCTCGCCTGTGACCGAGGAGAAGGGACGTTTGGCTCAGCCGGCCAGAGTCTCAGAAACAGGCGACGAGGTTGATGGTGTTTTCTGGCGTGAAGTGGTTACCGTTTCTTTTTGTGACGATGAGCAAACAGAAGGCAGGAAAGGGAAGGTCTGCTCACGGGTGGGGCGCAAACAGCAGCAAGAGGGACGAAGTCACAGGACGGTGATGACCGGGGGGAGGGGGGATGGGGCAGGTGAGGGGACCAGAGGGGTCAAGTTCACGGAGACGGAAGGAGAGGACTCTGGGTGGTGAGCGCACGTGCAGTGGACAGATGGTGGATGTGGAATCGTGCGCTGGAAACGCACGTGCTGTTCTTAACCGGTGTCACCTCCTTAAAGACAGGACGTTCGGGATTGAGAAGACGGGAGGGGTGGCCCTCGGTGCACCGCCACCTCGTGCCGAGCTGCGCCCCGCGCGGGGCCGTGCACATGGCGAACGCAGCAGCGAAGGCGCCCGTCTCCTCAGGGTCTCACCTGGCACCCGCCGCGGCTCGTGCCTGTTCTGGGCGCTCAGGCATAGGGGCGTGTGCAGGCTTCTGCTGCTCATGGTTTCGGGGTTCAGTGGGGAGCCCAATCACAAGCAGGTGTTCTAACGGAGCTGAGGCTCAGCCCGGAGTGAACACCGCACTGCAGAGGGCGGACGCCAGGGGCCCTGCCCAGGGGAGGCGGGCACAGGGGACTCGGGCTGGCCAAGGGCGCAGGGTGCGGGCGCACGGGGTGGAAGGACCCTGGGTGGGGACGTGTGCACCACTCGCAGACCAGAACCGCGTCCACGGTGCCTGCAGCGCACTCAGCGACCCTGAGGCGGGCGCCAGGGAAGGCGGGAGAGGCCGGAGTCACCTGCTTTTGCCAGCACAGGGACTTGGGGGGCTATCCCTCCCCCCGGACACTGCAGCCCCTGCAGCCCGTGTTAGGGGTGCCACACGAGCCAATCCACACGTGGAGACAGCCCTCTGCCTGCTGTGCTGCGACCCAGTGCACGCGCATGCACACACACACACGTGGACACACGCACATGCACACATGTGTGCACACACATGCACACATGTACACACGAACACATGCACGCATACACTGTGTGCACGCACACATGCACACATGTGCATGTGCACACACATACGCACATGTGTGCGTGCACATACACACCTGCAAGCATGTACGCATATGCACCTGCACACACGTGCACACACGTACATGCAGACACATGCACATACAAGCGCACCTGTGCATATGCACACACGCGCACACATACATACACACATGTACGCACACGTGCACGCGCGCACACGCACACGCGCGCACACATACATACACACATGTATGCACACGTGCACACGCACACGCACACAAGTGCACGCACACACGTGCACGCACACGCGCACACACTTGCCGCAGAAATGCGAGCGCGTGCACAGCTCCTGAGGAGAGCGGCTGCAGCAGTCACAAGGACGCTCCCGCTCGACTCCGCCCCGTGGGCATCAGGAACTAGTCCGATCACTTTAATAATCTGACCCCATCCCCGCCGCAGCCCGGGAGACAGGCAACGCCCCCGTTCTCATCGTAGAGACGGGGAGACCCACGCTCCATCACGAGCTGGAGGACCCAGCGACACGTGAGCTGCTTTAACTTCTAAACCGTGGACAAAATGCGTTCGAGTCATTGCATCTCAACCGCTTCCTCTGACGGCCGGAAACGGCTCGACCCAGTCGGAGATGAACCGTAGCGGGTCCTCGGCCTGACCTGGTCTGAGTGCCGGCGAGGACATGATCTAACTAAGCACCCCGTCCGTGAGTTCACCCGACCACCGGACGCAGGCGCCCCAAGCGGCACTGCAGCCTGTCACCAGGCCGTCGCCCTGCAGGGACCGGGCCTGTCATCGTCCCACGGGGCCCTCGCGCCCAGGCGCCGGGGTGCCCCTCGGGGGGGGGGGGCAGGCGGCACCCCTGCACACACACGGCCTTGCGTTTTCTCCCGTGGCACCCTGCCCTGGACATTCTTGTGGGAACGCCGGGATACGGGTGCACCCCCGTCTCAAAGCCACAGCGACGTCCCTTCTCCCGGCAACGGCAAGGAGCTTGAGCCGCTGCTGCCGCCTGCTAGCCGAGTGCGCGATTCTGTGTTCGACGAGGAGAGAAGCAGCAGAAGTGACTAAGCTGGGAGTGTTCCCAGCCCGCGAGAGTCGTCAGCGCTGCGCTTAGTGGAGGATGTCTTCTCGTCATTTTTCTTTTTCCCATACGTGCCAACTTTCGGACGGCAGCGATCGTTAAGCCAGAAATGTCACCCTCTGAAGGCTGAAGGCCGTGTCACGGGGCGGAGGGCAGACACACACGGATGGGATGCTCATCGGTTAATTGCGTGTTCTAACAGCAGACTCGGGGGGCGGGGTCACGATTTCTTTACATCTAAATATTCCGTAAACTCTGGGGCATTTCTCCCACCTCCGCGTCTCCCTGTAGTTCAGCTCCGGCGGTGCCTGCCCAGGCTGTAATCGATCCTGACGCTTTCATCAGACAGGACTCAGCCTGAGGCATCTAGTTTCAGTCCCCCGAGGTATCCAGGTTGTCACCAGGCTTCCAGGAACGTGGACAGACCCTCACGGAGACGCGTGTACAGAACAGAATTACACTCGTCCCCTGGGGTGTGCGAGGTCCCAAAGCAACCCCATCCATCCCTTCTGGCCACGTGATCGCACGGGGGGGAGGGGAAGTAAATGACAGTCCTTGGAGGCGATGGGGCTTGTGTAACGCGGCCGGCCCGAAGGCCGCCCGATGCCCGCCGTGTCATTTAAAATGCTCTAAAGTCGTCGCAGACCCGTGTGCTAGCTTCAGTTGCCTTTTCCCCAGAAGGGACAGCAGTCGTAGGAGGAAACGGTTTGATTAGAGGGGACCCAGCAGCCTGCAGCCACGCCACTCAGAAGTGTGTCTCTGAAACCACCTCAGTTCTCTTAGAAATAAGAACAACCATTCAAAGCTGCTTGTGCAAGACATACACACACACACACACACACACACACACACACACACACACACACCAGCAAATACAGCGAGAGACGCACAGTAAAAGCTTTTATGGTCGACTTACTTCGGGACATAAAAGCGTTTCCTTTTTTTTGCTCTCTTAAGACGAATTCGGGGGGATCTTTGGAATTCTAACAAAGTCGCAGGAGTGACTGTGATAAACCCATGAGCAAAAGCAACTTTATCTTCGACTCAGCAAACACGTAACGGGGCGACCCTTCGAAACTGTGTGTGTTTCTCTCTTTAGAAGTTGAGAGCAAGTGTTCTCCGTGTTGCGCTTGGACTAGCGACGCGCCACGCGTCTGCGAACTCCGTGCCCCTCACCGTCTGGCCCGGGCAGAAGCCTCTCACGAGGGGCTAGAACC
This sequence comes from Macroglossus sobrinus, assembly GCA_004027375.1. Classification (NCBI taxonomy): domain Eukaryota; kingdom Metazoa; phylum Chordata; class Mammalia; order Chiroptera; family Pteropodidae; genus Macroglossus; species Macroglossus sobrinus. Next base: position 2,228 of record PVKZ01006514.1, on the reverse strand, counting down.
GCACCGCCCCTCGCCGCCCCCTTATCGGACGCGGCCGCATCGGAGGGCACCCCGAACGCGAGGAGATGCACCCCTATCTACCCGGAGCGTCTTCCCACGCCCCCCGCCGGCTGGCTCTGCTGTTTAAATCTCCGACCCTTTCCAAGAATACGGCGGCGATGACTGGAAAGTTGGTTGCAGCTAATTCAAGACGCGTCTCAGACCGGGGAATTTTTTTGCGGGGTGGGGAGGGTGCGGGGTGTACCCTGCTGGAGAGTGAGGCTACTCGCTTCTCACGCAGAACCCCAGCCCTGAGGCCCCAGCAAGAAGTGTGAGGCCGTGTGGTGGGCTGTGGACCCCCCGCCCACAGGTGAACCCCTGGGAACGTGCCGCAGTGTCACTGCCCACCACCCCCCCCCCCACGTGGCACGTCCTCTCGCAAGGGCGGGTGACTCACGATCAGATACGACGGAAGGGGACGAGGACGATCGGAGGACATGGGAGCAGACGGCTGACGCGATGACGGACAGCCCGACCCCCACCCCCGTCCTTGGAGCGCCGTTCAGTTAGCAAGCCGGGGCCACCCCGTCCGTGCCTGACGCACGCAGCGTGTGGCGTGGACATCTCGGGGGAGGGAGAAGGCTAAGCAGGGGGAGGCCCGGACGGTGATCAGACTTGGTCATCATCGCACCCGGGGGCCCCACGCCGCGGCCCCCAAAGCCTCGTGCAAACCGCAGAGAGCGTCCGTCTTTCCAACTCGGTGTGGGTTCCAGCGGGACCCGTCCAGACGGGGCTGCAGCACCGCGGACAGCTTGCTTGCTGTCGCCCTGGCCGTGGCTGGGAGGGTCTCGCGTGTGGGGTCAGGTGCCGGCCTAGCTCCTCGCGGAAACGCGCAGGGACAGAGAACGCAGCCCCGTGGGGGGGGGGGGAATGCCTGACCTTGTGTGGCCGACTCTGCATACAGGTCCCCCTCGGGTCTCTCGGGGACGGAGTCGGGCATTTGTAAACGTACCCGCCGGGGGTCAGAGCGGGCCCCCTGAACTTACGAATATCAAACGTACGTGTATGCAGAGCAGGCATGTTTACGGTGCGTACCACTGACGTTGATGGATAGTTTGCCAGTTCCTGTGCAAATACGAAAGGCAAACTCCCAGATATGTGTGTGGGCATGTTTGAACGTGATCACCAATGAAATGGGGGGGAAAAAATCTATGGTTTCGGAAAAACTAAGAGTAATTTGGAATGAGTTAAGAATTAATATTCTAAGAGGTCCAGAGCAGAGAGAGAATTCAGAAATCATGTTTTAACAACAACGACAACGAAAACGAGGCCTGTTCTCCCCGATCCTGAGTCTTCATGTTCTGGATTCATCTCTCTCTGTCTCTGCTTCTTTGAGCTCTGAGGTTCCCACCCAGCGATCACGGGGCGGGGGGGGAGAGGGGGTCAGACAAACACATCGCTCCTTGGATCTGTGCTGGTGCGTAGGGGACAGCCTCTCACGAGGCTAAACTGTCACCTTCGAGGCCTAGCGTCTGGCGGTGAAGTTAAAGCAGCTTCACTGCACACTTATGAAACCGGATTACCATCAGGCGCACACACGGACAGGGAAGAAAGAGAAATGATTCATCGGACCGGAAATCTCATTTCTGCCTCCGATAGGTTTGCTGGATCAAAGCATTATCGACTCCGACTCGTGAACTCCAGTGGCTGTCCCTGCGTGGTCGGGTCTCGCCGGGTCACGGCTCGACTTGAGAAATCTTTCCTCCTTAATGGATTTCCACGCAGTGTTTTTCTCCCTCTGCCTTTGAATGACGTTTAAATAAGAGCCATTCTAATGCAGGTCCGTGCTCAGGGGGAGACGGCAAAGCAGCCAACACAGCCGCACACAGCGGCTCCGAACGCCTCTCCCGACCCCAAGTCAGCAATAACGGGGAGTCAGACTGCACGCAGGGGGTTGCTCTTTGGGGTTCTTCGAAATGAAAAAAAAAAAAAGGAAAGCACATCGATGTAATAAGTAGCAGCTTATTTATATTTCCGATTAATCTTTGTTTCAAGAGATCAGTTAACAAAAGGAGGTACTGTAACCTTTTCTAAATAAGGAACTTAAAGAAACAGTTATCAGGTGTGGGTTCAAATGTTACTAAAATGTTCCTTGTCTACAAAAATTCCCCACCGGGAAGTCCCTTAACGTAAAAAGCCCAGGCTCTATATCAAGAAGGAAGGAAGGAAGGAAGGAAGGAAGGAAGGAA
>PVKZ01006513.1:0-34049 GCA_004027375.1 Macroglossus sobrinus | reverse complement strand
TTGATGAGTTCTCTTGGGGGCCCACTGCCTTCTGGGATGCATTTTCCTACTGAAATCAGATCCTTTCAAGGTGAGATGGTGAAGGGTCTAGGGACATCACGGGTCTGAGGAGGCCTTCAGTGTGGTGACATCCGGGAATTAATTAATTTAAAGAGGGCTCTGTATGGCTTCTGGGTTGCTTCGTGTGGGAGAGAGGGCTTGGTGAGCAGGCTGCTCTAGGTAGCCCAGCCAATTCCTCCGTACCCGAGGGAAACCTGGGGCTAAATTAGGCAAATGAATACCTGAAGCTCCTTCACGGGCCAAAGTTCCAACTTTGTTTTTCTCGCCGGCATTCGGAATGGTATTTTGTAGATAGCAAGCAGATAAGTAAATTTAGCATGCTTATGTTAGGTTTGGAAAACGCTCTGAATTTTCTGGAGCAAGGCATTTTTATACTTTAAGTTGTATGCTGTAGATCAATCCCAGATGGGTCTGCAGACGAGGCACTGGACTGCTCTTTTCTTCCACCCTCTACCCACAGAAGAGTCAGCTGAGCTCTCTTATCTCATGGCTTCGCCCCAGAGGCAGCTGGGAAGGTTAGAACCAGACTTAGCAACCAAGTCCTCCCACTTTCTCCCTACCTCCTCCTTAAAACAAAACAAAACAAAACAAAACAAAAAAAACAAAAAAAGGGCCATTTTTTTAAATGAAACAATGATAAGATACACAGAATTACTTTTTTTTTTTTGGTCTCATCATGAACTTTTAGTTTCATGAATCTAAGACTACAAAAACCGGATGATACAGCGATAGCATTTCTGGTTATATAAGAGAGGTCTTGGAGCATATGCAAGAATCGTGTAAAGTCATATCGATTGTTCCATGCGATTTTTATCTTTGTTTAGGCCTGAAACTTGTAAAAAAATATATATATATATTTTATGAACAAGAAATGCAGAAAATCTGCTGGAAGTTAGTAGATCGATGCAGTCTGGAATTCCCGTAGGTGTGCGGGCGTCTGTGCTTTGGGAGGCTTTGTCATCTGGGTTTGGTCTGTTTTTCTTTAACGTCCACGAGTCCGAGCTTGTAGGGTTCGCTCTTTCAATGTTGTACTTTTCCCCTTTTAATAAAAGATTAAAACGTGCTTTAAGAAAGTTGTCTTTTGTTTGATTTACTTCCTTTTTTTTTTTTTTTTAGAAAAGAACTCTTAATAGAATAACTCATACCTCGCTGTGAGGTGCAGAGAACACCCCCCTCCCAAACGACAACGACCAGGACATTAGATCCCGAAGGGCAGGCAACATTCATGGCTTTTAAGGGAGTCCAGAGTCAGGCTGGCTTTCTCATTTCCCGTTAACGTCCCGTCTTCCCGGCAGCTTCTGCTGTACGGGGCTGCGCTATTTTCTTTCGGGATATGACCTTGAGTACTTATTAATTTGCGTGACTGATCTGATTTCCCTTGCTGGACTATATTTGTGTGGCTCGTGTTCCCTTTCCAAATGCGCTGTAAACATGGTCAGAAGCTTCTAGACTGTCCCCAAACAGGAAGTCTCGCACGGAAAGCTACCTGGCCATACTGGGGAGAGAAAAAGGCCTTTGTCAAAGTTAACGTGCAGGGGGAGGGGTGACCCAGGATGGTTAGTCTTCCTGCAATCTCATTTTAATCCGCACCAGGCCTTTAGAGAAAGGCAGGAGCTACACAATATTTAGTATTTTTAGGAGGATTTGCCTGTCTTTCAAAGCCGAGCACGGAGACAGGTACGGCCTTCAAAATGCAACAAGATTGGAAGATAAAGACAGGTCTGTCGTGTGAGAGATAAGTTAAAAGCTGTGATGTTCTAGTTCGTCCGGCTCCAGGCAATTTTTCAGGTGAGTGTTTTCATCGAATGCACAGGATGACCTCGGAAGATTCTGGAAGGGAGGCAGGGGGCTGAGGGAGCCCTCGCCATCAACCCGTGTTACAGGCCGGAGAAGCATTTGCCTGGAAATCCCCTCCCGACGTCCCATCTTCCCGCAGGATGTGGATCCGGCAGCTGCTGCCTGCAGCACGGTCTCCCCACTGGGGAGGGGTCAGGTTCAAGGTTTCACTGCGGTGCGGGCACACAGCCCACGTTTTAGCTCAAGAGTCGCCAGCTCGCTTTCTTCTGGGGGGAAAAAAAACATTGTGTCTATGTATTTAAATCGGCTTTCTTGAGATGTAATTTACACACGGTGAAGTCTGCCGGTTTTAAACATAAAATTAAGTGGGTTTTGAGACATGTGCACAGTCGTGGTAGGGCTGCCGTAGTTGCCATAGGGGACGTTTTTACTACCGCACAGGAAGTGTTCTCGGGCCCTTTTGCAGTCAACTCCTGTCTCCACCTCCTCGCTCCCGGCAACCCCCGATCTGTTTTCCCCCTCTGTGGAATCCTACAATGTGTAGGCTTTTGAGTGGGGCTTCTTCCGGTTTCTACTTGAAAAAGAGTCCCTGGGGGCTCACATGAGCCCAGAGGGTGACTGTCGAGCTTTACCAGTGGCTCTCAATAATTTGTATTATTTGGGGGGAGGTTGAGGATTGTGGAGAGCTGGGGAGACCTACCTGCCTTTTGAGTGTTTCCTTGGGGCCCAGAATTCCCATCGGAGGGGGCTGGCTGTGGGCTTCCATCAAGTACCACCTGGCAGCACTTGCAAGTCCTCCCGCCACCAGCTTTATCCGATGTCTCTTCTCCAGTCTCCGCTGGGCCACAGTCGTCTCTGCCTCGGTGGGTCCTGCTGCCAGTGAATGATGCTTGGTGTTTAAGTCCACAGGCTTTGGAGTCGAGCCAAACTGGATCTGACTCTCATTTCCACAGCTTTCAAACGGTGTAGCTTTGGGTAGGTTCTTTAATGTTTTTGAGACTCAGTATAGTTTTGTGTGTGTGTGTGTGTGTGTGTGTGTGTGTGTGTGTGTGTAAGTGTAAGGGGCTACAACCACCCACCTCAGAGTCTCATTGGGTGAATTAAGTGATATTAAGAGTGTAAAGTGTTTAGTACAGCCTTTGTACTTTGGCACACGCTCCGCCCTCAGCGAGGAGTTCTTATCCCCATTTCTCATTTCGAACTTGAGAAAGTTCAACTCAGTCCTTGGGCTGACAAGATGTAGAGCGAGCTGAGATCAGCGTTTGCTTTTCCTTCCCTTCAAGACTTGTCGCCACGAGTGACTCTCTGAAAAAGATGCCCTTTGGGTAGGAGAGAAGCTGGGACACCCTCTCTCTGTCCTCAACTCCAAGATCAACCCCCAGAACCTGCCTTTCCATGCAGTGACTCCGAGAGACAGAGTGACATGAGCAGCAGAAACTGAGGCTGCTCCTCCTTTTCCGCTGAGCCACGAAAAGCCCAGATGGAGGCCAGCTTTCATCCGCTTTCGGTCCCCAGGAGAGGGACCGAGCCGCAGGCACACGTCCCTGTCACTTGCCGTGTGGTACTGCAGGGGGAATGTCGGCCTTCTGAGAGCAGGGCCCGTACAGATGCTGTGCTCCGTTCGGAGTGAAACGCGTCTGTCTTTCAGGGCTGGTCTGCATTGCCGGCCACAGGAGTTTTTCCTCTTCCCTCGGTCTGTGAACCCCCAAAAGGGAAGCGACCACGGGGTGGGGATGAAAGGTGACCGTGTGCCCCCCTTCAGGAGGATGTAGGGAGGTTCTGGGCCTGAGCCCTCGCGTCATCGCAAACAGATGTCTCCCCATGAAGCATGATGAGCCCCCCTGTGCTCCAGAATGTTCTGGAACAACCGAAGGGCGCATTGTGACACATCGGGAAATGAAAGGCAGGCTGGCTCCTCGGGCACGCTCCCAGCCGGCGGGCCCGACCAGCTGGCCTGGCTCAGCCGCGAGAGATGCTTGCTGTTCGAGCGATCCGTTCGGGCGCCAGGCCTCACATCTGTAGCGTGGGACGTGCCCACTTGTCTCTGAGCTCTGCATCTGCTCCTGGAACTCCTTCAAAGCCACGGCCCTTGGTCTGCGGTGAGAGAAGGCTGGCTTTCAAGTCTGCGTGGAGGGGAGGCTGTTTCTCGGACGCCATCCCTGGGCAGCTTGGGAACTCTGAGCACGGTTCCCAGACCTCAGCAGCCCTTCTGTGGAGCTCGGTGTACGTGGAGGGGGAGGCGACGTGATGGACAGGGGCCGGGGTTTATGTGGCATCAGAGGAATTCGGTCCTTGAGCCCCCATATGGGAAATGTGTGTGGACTCTAAGCCCTCCCAGGGTCCTGTCTTCCTAGCCGGATTGTGCCAGCCCATGTGTTCTTTTGGGCTGTGGCCCGTTCTGTTTTTCTATCAGCATTGCTGGTGACAAGCTCTGACTTTCTCCTTGCTGGCTGACATCAGGCGGAGTTCAGTGCAGGAACAACTTCTTCTAACCGGAGTGCCGTAACTGCCACATCTCATGAGTCTCACCGTCCCAGGGGCTTAGCGAACGGCAGCTTTTTTTCTCGTACACTTCAGTGGCCTCTGCGTTTGCCATTTTGTCCTTGGTTGTTGCTTCTGTAACATCTTCCTCCTCCCCAGCACCGTTTCCCCCGCCCCCTCACATGCCACTTGTGGTTTTGTCTGGTGCCGCTCTGATGGCAGAGAGCGTCTCTTCCAAGGTGACGCCCTTCCAAGCAGCGGTTCAGGGACCGGGCTCATTCTAGTTGACCCTGTGGCTCCCACCGCCACCACACGCAGCCCCCAAGGTCACTGTGCTGGTCTGAATCAGACGCGCAGAAGCGAGAAGAGCCCGGAGGGCCTCTGGTGGAGGCTGGTTAGCTCAGGTCTACAGGGGTGTCCAGCACTCCCACGCGATCCGTTAACACGGGGTCGCGCCCACGTGCTGATGAGGCCGGGAATGTACTTTAGCTGGGTGCGTGGGAGGAAGGAGATGGGATGGTAAGCTGTCAGCTGTCTGTCTGCCGCACTCCGCGAGGAGCTGCAAGGAGACGAGAGTTAATACAGAGAATCAGGTGCTTAGGAAACCACTGGGAAGCCTGAAAGGACGGCTACCAGTGGCCGCCATTAACGTTTGGCTTTGAAGTCACACCCCTGTCACCGACCCAGAAATCAAGAAACTACATCTGTCCCTACCCCTGGTGTCAGCCCCATGCCATGCAAACTGGTACCAGGCCTTTGGAACGTGAGGTCCCATCTTCTGCCAACACTCACCTCTGCTGGTGCCCACTCGTCCACCTGCACACCGGGAAAGCCCTCCACCGTCCGGGGGCTGTGTCGTCAGTGTAAGTGGCTCTCACTTTTCAACTGAACCGAAAAGGAACCCAGAGCTGTGTCGATACCGGAGACTGAGAAGCGAGGTTTTCGTCGTCCCTGCCCTGTGAGACAAAGGAGATGATGGCAGACGCTGAAAACTGATGCCAGTCCCAGTAGACGACATCTGGCTCACAGCATTGGGCACAGAACACCTGGCACAGAACATCTGGCACAGAACACCTGGCTCAGAACACCTGGCACAGAACACCTGGCACAGAACACCTAGCACAGAACACCTGGCACAGAACATCTGGTACAGAACACCTGGCACACAGCCTCAGCCGGTGACCACTGCTGTCACCGTCACTATGGCCCCATGTTGTCTCTGGTGACTGTTTCTTTCAGCACCTCTCACCTCCCCTGGTCATTCGTCACTACTTTGTTTGTTGTTGTTGTTGTTGTTGTTGTTGTTGTTGTTGTTTAATGTTCACACTCATTAGTGGCTTTACCTGAAGCCACTGGATGGGTCCTCCACCAACAGCGATCACGCTGAATGAACTTTCGAAGGGGTGCCTTGTGGGTGTTACAGCTTTATAGTTCCTCTGCCAGACTCCATCAGCGACGTTGAGATGGTACCCCCACAGCGACTCCATCTCAGGGAGCCACCAGTGTCCTCCGAGAGGCTCCTCCATTCCTTTTTGAGGATAAGAAGAAGAATCTCTTTTATTTGGGGAAGTATCCAGAAACTTCTAGAACTTGGCATATGCCATGTCCTTCCTCATCCCCCCTGCCCCCATCTATCATCCCTGAAATATTGACTGATATTTGCAGATCGATGGGGTGCAGCAGTGCCGACAGCGACCGGCCCGGGCCTTCCCCGGGCTCTGATCCCCTGCAGAAGAGGACCTGGGTGAGAACAGCAGCACGGGCTCCATCCCGACGACGCCGCACAGCTAGTGAGTGGCTTTTCTGGGGACCATCCCGGCCACGGCCGCATCACCACACAGCCACGCCGAGACCATCTGCCGCTTGCTGGAGCCCGGGCGGCAGGTTTTCTAGCAAAATCTCTGAGGGCACCAAGTGAAGGCACAACCGCCTCAGAGAGGACGAACTCTGGCAGCGCTGGCGCAGGGAGCTCGTTTGGAAGAGAGCGTTTGGAACAACAGTGTTCCAGTTCCCGCCGGATGGGGATGGAGCACGCGGAGAGCCCTTCTCCTCCCAGCAGGAGGTGGCCGCTGAAGGATGGCTCCTTTTAAACGTTGTGGGTAATAGAGATGGGATGGCTGCGGTCGCTGGGCGGCTGCCCCGCCCTCCCTCCTGGCCCCGTACCGGGCACCCTGTGGGCACACGGGGGGACACCGTTTCCTGGGGCTGTACTGGGGCTCTCTCGTTTAAGCAGAAGGGGGAATGCCATGTGAATGAATGGGGCACGAGCCCCGAGAAGGTACCAGCAGCCGCTGAGCGGCGCAGCTAACGGCGCTGGTGCCCGAGTGGCCGTGAGTAGCCTGGGTTGCCCGTTGCCGGTTCAGAAGCCACCTGGGAGCTGTCTCCCGGGGCTGCTCGGCCGGCCTTCCCCGCAGACCCCGTTGGCCGCGGAGTGCCCGGCCGCACGGCTGTCACCATGGCCTTCATTTTATGTACCAGCAGGAGGGAGCAGAGTCTGGGGCGGGCCCCACACCCGTGGGGCGTCTCCGAGGCCGTCCCTCTCAGAGGCGCTGCGTGCCTTGGCCCTCTCCGGCGTGGCTGAGAAGGTCAGCCGCCTGGCACCTCGTGCGTTTCTAGTGTCTGGCTCTTGTGAACCCCGAATCGATGAAAGCTTGAGCTGGTTAATCCTAGGGATTCTACATTCAGCAGTGCCGGGTCGTTCCTGTTCAACCTCGGGCAGAGTGCAGGAGGGAGAGGGGCTGTTTCCTCCGAAGGCCTCACCTGGCCAGAGACCCCAGCAGGCTTCGGCCCACCTCTCTGGCCCACCTCTTCTGAGTAGGCCCCAGGCTCGAGAGAGCCACTCCTTTTTGCCTCAGGGATTTGTTCACAGTTTAAATGCAAGTACCTATGGCCAAGAGAATTTATTCAGAATTGTCTGATTTTTACACCTTGCCTGAGACCTTTGACTAGCGGAGAGCTTAGAGATGCTGAGGAAGGTGGGCTACGTGCAGGTGAGGGACACCTGTGAAGGTTTACAGGACAGGAAAAGGGGAGACGATGGCAGGAAAACACACTTTACCTACCTTTGCTGTCCCCCACCTTCACCCCAACCCGGGCCCCGGAAAAAGCTCTTGCATCATTTCTTCTTGTTTCTCATAGATGTTATTAAAAATGGCCTCCAGTAAGTACCACCACCTCCGGATACGCTGCATTCTGCCCAGAAAGGTGGCGACAGGGACCCCGCTTGCCGAGACTCACATTCCACCTGCACGTCTTGCTTCGCCCGTTACGCTTGCCGTCCTGGTGTCACTACTACTAGCGGGTCCCCTTTCGCTCTCAGGGGGGTCCCAGTTTGAGCTGCCAGGTGTACGGTCACCCTATCGGGAGGCCCCCTCAGAGGAAAATGTCATTCGTTTTGTCTCTTTCGTTTCCTCTCTTCATTTTCTTCCCCTCAGGTTGGGGGAGCAGCAAGGAGACACACTTCTATTCTACCCTCACACAGCAAGTTAGTGCCAGGGAGGAACGTGAGTCAAAGGGCAAAACAAACAAACAAACAACAAACAAAAAACCAACAAGGCAAGCCTAGAAGAAATCGAGCTGCACAAAAAATGCAGATCGCATGGAACACGGGGTCCCCGGCTCCCCTCAGGCCCCGGCGCTCCCCCGGATGGCTTCTCAGCACCGCGGTGCCGTGGCATCGGGGAGAAGCTTGGGGACACGGGCGTGGTGGGCCAGGCTCTTGATGACCCAGTGGCCTGAATGGAATGTTTTCGGGTACAACAGGCTGAAGATATGGCTGTGTGGTGGGAGCAGTGTGTGACAGAGGTCCTCACGGGGGGGGAGGTCCCAGTCACACCTGCTGCCAGCTCTGGCATTAAAGCAAAGGCGGGTCCCTTGACCTGATGGGGGAGAAGGAGTCGGAATTAGGACAGATGGGCCAGGCACGGCCTTGGCCTGATCTGCGTGCAAGTCCCAGGTTGTTTGCAGGTCTGCACACATGCACGCACACACACACACACACATGCACACAGGTGCACACACACGCACACACACATGCACACACACATGCACACAGGCACGCACACACACGCACACAGGTGCACACACATGCACACACACATGCACACACATGCACACATGCACACACACATGCACACAGATGCGCACACACACATACATATAAGCACACACATGCACACATGCACACAGATGCACACACACACATACATATAAGCACACACACACAGACAGACACAGACACATGCACACATACACAGACACACACACATGCCCACAGGGTGTTTGCAGGTCTGCACAGACGCACACATGCACACACACATACACATGCACACAGATGCACACACACACATGCATGCACACACACACAGACACATACACATGCACACACGCACGCACACATGCACACACAGACGCACACACAGATGCATACACACACACGCACACATGCACAAACATGCACACACATGCATGAATGCACACACACATGTGCAAACATACACACAGATACATATACACACAGACACACATACACATACATACACTCACGCACGCAGACACACATACATGCATGAATGCACACACACACACGCACACATGCACACACACACACACACACACGCATGCACTTCCATCCGTAGTATCTACCGTTTGGCGGGCACGCATCATATGCACATATAGACGGGGGGTAGTGCGGGGCCACAGTGAAGCAGCCCTTCTTTGCGGGGTGCGATCCCACTTGGGTTCCATCCTCCCAGCTCCTCGATTTACTGGCCATGTTTCCTTGGTCAGGTTTCGTAAACTCTCTAGGTCTCGGGCTCCCTGGCGCCGCAGTGGCTGCCGGGAGGGTGCCCTGATGGAATGCCTTCCCGTCCTCAGCTCCGGGCCCGCCACAGAGGGTCCGTCCGCAAACGGCATCACCAGTTTCTCCTCATCCTCATTCCAGCTCCAGTTTTAAGAACCTCTGCGACGAGCACGGGGAGGCTTGCAGAAGAGGAAATCTTGCTCTCCCCTGGCTCAGGGGGCATGCCCGCAGTCAGCCTTTTATTTAGTTACGGATTTCACATTCCTTACTGGCAGCGTCCAGGTCTGACCCAACTCACCCCACTTCCTATGCTCTCCAGGGGCCTCGCATACGCCCGGCCTCCAGCTTCCTAAATGTGCAATTGTTGCTGCTGCCACTGAATGAGGAGATGAAGTTGGGTCGGGGACAAGGAGAGGGGTTCGGTTTTCTAGGGACCACGGAGCCGGGAGTGATGTTCTGCTTTGAGGTTCCTGCAGAGATTCAGCTTGGGGGTTTGCCTCCCAAAGACACTGCAGAGGGCCTGCTTCTCATTCTGTTTTCTGCTGTCCGCAAACAGTAAGAGGGTACCAGGATCTGCCCCCCCAGCTCTCGGCCCTTTTCTATGGTGCATCATTGTGTCTGGCCTTGACTCTCCTGTGTTCTGCGCCGTGAGCGGAATACCGACGGGCGTGGAGCAGCAGCAGCGAGCCAGGCTCCACCGGCCCGGCCGCTCGCTTGGTCAGCGGGGAATCGTGCTACATGCTCAGAAAATAACTTCCTTTTCTCATTTCATAAATTAGCTCGGGATCTCTGGGATTATGGACACTTATTCCCAGAGACGAGGCTTTAAAAGGAAAAAGGAAAAACCTCCAACAACAAAGGGATCAGAACGCCGGCCTCTCGCTGGCAGCTCCAGAGAGGGAGCGTGGGTAGGAACGTGATCTGGCGGCGATCGGGGCGCCCCGAGCCCACTCTTTCTCCTTAGCGTCATCCCTGCTTGGTCTGCTTTATCACACAAAGCTTTGACTGAGGCTTGCGGGTCGCAGTTGGGGCTGCCAGGCGGGGGAGAAGGGGCGGAGTCCCACCTTCTAGAAGGAGAGGCTTGTGTGCATGCGTGTGTGTGTATGTGTCTGTGCATGTGTGTGTATGTGGCTGTGCATGTGTGTTGGCTGCCCATGCCTCGTGGTCCCTCAGACTGTTCTGGAGAGAGTTTTATCCTCTGCACTGATTTTGTCGTAGATGCTTTGGAATCAGAGCAAGAAGTGGACCAAAACATCATGTGGTCCGACCCCTTTGGTCCTAGAAGTGAGGCCCAGTGATGCTGAGTGACTCATCCGAGATCCTCACCCAGGTGAGCTTGGCGGTGCTTCTGCTCCATTGCTTTGCCTGTCAAAGACATAGACCTAGGAGGGTCCCCAGGGAGAAAATGGGCAGATTTTCCCATTTTATTTGATTCCAGAGTAAAAAAAACCCCCACATTCCTATTTATTCTTAATCTACTTATAAACTCTAATGACTCGCTCTAGCGTTAAGCACTCCACATAATGTACGTAACCAGCCGATTGCTAACAATGGAAAGTCGTTTGCTTTGACCTTTAATAATCCACGTTCCTCCCGTAAAAAGGAAGTTCTGCTCATCAGTGATTTGGCGACCTTGGCCTAAGAAGGTGAATGAATTGGCAGAAAACTAGAGTCCATTTCCTGAAGGTCACGCTTTTCTCTGCAAACGCCCCGCACTCCCTTGCAAAGTGAAATGTAGAAGGAAAAGGCTGTTTTGGAGTTGACAGCATCACACGCACCTGTAAATGCGCTGAGCACAGAGGGGAATAAACGCAGTAAATAAATTTGGGGAGACGGGCGCCTCGCGTGCCCGACTTTGAGTCTTGGCTCCACCTTGACTTAGCCTGATGACCTTGAGCAAAGAACCTTCCTCCAAGCCTCTGTTTTCTTCAGCTGTAATAGGGGTTTCATAATCGTGCCTATTTTGTATAGTGGGAATGAGGATTAAGTGGATTCGTATCTGTATAAAGTTCCTAATATCGCATCTGGCACATAGTTAAGTCTCCAGTAAATATTGTTATTGTTGGAAAAATGGGAAAATTTGTGAAGCAGGAAGAAAGAGAGCTGCCTCAGTCTCCCCAAAGTCGTAATGGGGGCATGATTCAATAGGGGGCTTTTAGTCATTTAATATGCTTTTGTAAAAAAATCTTCTCTTCCTCTTCAAACACATGATTTTGAATGTCTCCGAAATATTTCACAAAGAGACATACCCTAATTTATTCAACTATTTCCCTGTAGTTGCAATTTAGTTTATCTTTCCTGTTTTTTTTTTCTTTTTTCTTTTTCTCCTTTATAAACATCCTGGCACAGAAGTCTTTGTCTGTCCTTTTGATCATTTTCTCACGATACATTCCTAGAAGTAAAATTATTGGGTCAAAACAAAAACGTATGTCAGAATCTCGATGCAAACTGGCAAGTCGCTTTGTAAAAAGAAGCAGTGTTTATCTTCGTAAAGCTCATCCTCCAAGGCTGCAGACATCAACATTTCCCATGGGGCTGTTTTTGTGAAAAACGTAAAAAAAAAAAAAAACCCACTTAACATCCTTGCTAAATCTGGAGTGGGTTTCTTTTTCTTTCCTCCTGGGCTGTATATAGGACTGTTCCCAATTCTGGGGGTCCCTTGGAATCTTTACCTAAAGGAGCCCCACGTGCCCTGGTTTGGCAAGTTACGCAAAGCGGGGCTGACCTCAGATGTCACCTGATCTCATTCCGTCTCCCGACCCCGCGGAGAGGCACGAGATAGGGGACCACACCGATCTTTGCAAGCGTGCAGAACCGTTGAGCCCGTGGGTTCTTTGCTTAGTCTGCTGCTGTATGGACAATGCCCCTCATTTGCTAGGAGGTTGATGTTCAGGTTTATCCCCAAATCCTTAACTGATTTGGTCCTGCTAAGCGGCGCTCTCCAGGCACCTGGCTTCTCTCCGTGGTGCAGGGTGTTGGTGGCACAGGATGTGGGCGGCAACCACATCACCGACGTGCTCTGTCACTGCCTCTCTGGGTCCAGCACAGGGATGCTCGCTGCTCCACGGCTTAGGTATTGCTAAGCATTTCCTCGAGCTTCTCTATCTTCCTTGATCTCATAATCGTTACCTTCCCTGGAACCACCCTTTCTGGTTTCACTGCCCCTCCCCCCAGTGCGGGGCTCCCATTCCTTCTGCCTCAGATGCTGCCAAACCCTTCCTCCTCCCACCTGTTCTACAGGCAGATGCCGGGTTAATGTTCCTGAAACTTAGTTCTGGGGCTGCCACTCTTCACCGATGACCCTGCTTCCTGGTTACGCCATTACATTTTCAGCCAAACCGTGTGACTCATTGTCTCATGAATGGACCCGATCCTTGTCAAATTCATTATTTTCCGTTGTTTTAATTACCCTCTTTCTTCCCCATGTTTCTCTTGCAATGTCATCTATCGGTGCCCATCCCAAATACCGGTATATGAAGCCTGCCTCAATGCCCTTCACCAGAAAGCAAGCTCATCCCCCATAAAGCATATGACTTCTCTTTTCTCTCTTTTCTCTCCTAAGACAATGATTTTGAATCTTCCCTTTGTCCCATTCTCGATAGATAATAAAGATTACCCACCTTTATTATCTCTCTTGGATTATCTAATCCCTTCCTTTCGTCCTCTGTAGGTAATAAACTGAAATATGGGACCATGCCTGCTTGCCTTCTCTCCGTTCCCCTTACATCGCCCCAGAGGGCTTCGTACAGGGCGGGCACGCATGTTTGGAGAGCGGTTCTCTGCCCACAGCCCGCTCTCACGCTGCCACAGACCGGGAGAGGCACAGCTGCCTGGATCTAGTGCTTTTCTCAGGAGAGGCAATTATAACACTTCATCGTCTGCCTTCGAGTCATCATCAGTGGCTCTACAGCTAGTCTCTAATTTTCTTTTTGTTTAAAGGGAGGTTGTGTCAACTCAGTCAAAGTGAAGTAAGGACGGCGGTGAGAGATGCTGCTACTTATTGAAAGCCTACTATGTGCTAGACACATAGTAGGATCTCCTATTAATCTTCATAAGAATCTATTAAGTTAGATATCATTACCCTACTTTGTGGAAGAGAAAATGGAAGCTCGGAGACGTTAAAAAAACCTGTGCCAAATCGCTAAGGGTAGCAGATTAGAGTTGCAGTCAGGAGTTGAACTCAGGTCTGTTAGTCTAAATCCTAGAGGAAGGAGGATGGCTTCAGGGTAGGGCAAAGGTCAGGTTCTGGTTCAATTTTCCTGAGATCTAACACCCTGGGGCTCTTCAGTGCCTAGAGTGCCTACTTCTAATGCAGCTTGATTATGCTCATCCTGTTCCAGTGCCCAGGCGAGGACAGGAAAGGAAGCTCCTGCTTCGCTCTGAGTGCCTTTGGGGAGCAGCATATAACATAGAGGGCCCCCCAAATCATTGGCCACACACATACTCGGTGCTTCCTCCTGAGATCTTTACCGTTCCCACTTCTATCACTGCGTCATGAGCAAAATGTCCTCTTGATGTTAAGTTATGGGAAACCAGATTCCTTGACACACCTGTCTGGTCGTCTGCCTGCTCGAGGGAAGGCCGCTGACAATGGGTGTAGTGAATGCCACGACTAAGACAATCTCAGATGTGTTATTTTTTGCATCACAACTAGGTATGTTGGGACGATTTAATGCTAATTTTTAAAAAACTCCAGAAAGCAGCATCCTAGGATAGTGCTTAGAAGAGCTGTTTCATAGACGGTGATTACATAAGTGAATGAAGGAATTCAGGAACATAGGAATGAATGAATGGTATTTAAAGTTTTGCTTTTCGTGGCAAGCAATAGGGGAGCATGAGGACACCAGCATCTTCTAATTATTAGCAGCAAGGCGTGGGTGACTTATTCTGAGGTTTGGTTTTGGCATGTGTGAAATGGTGATTCTGATACCTGCTGTCAAAAACTGTGAAAAGTCTGAAATTCTTCCCCACTTCCAGCTTACTCGTTAGCCTGCCACAGTTTCAAAGATGCTGGCAGGAGACGTGGACTTTGGGGCAGATACGTCGGCTTTATTCCTCGTGGCACAGCATGACATGAGTATCACTGCATTTGTATAAGTTCCCCTTGCAAATGGCTCTGACAGATGCGTGCACACACGGCGAGCTGTGCTCAGGGAGAGGAACCACAGGCTTAGGTCCTGAATTCATTAAGGGCAGTAAGATACCTGTCCTTTCCTTTGGAGGATGGTATTATCTCTGCCTTTCTGGGCTGTTTGCTAACATCCTTGAGAAGATATTCTTGAAAAAAAGAGAGCTAAGACTTCAGTTGTAAGATGTGCAGAAGTGTATGAGACCCTTGAAGAATTGTGTCCCAAAATATATTATGGATGTTTTTTTAAGAAGGTGGAAAGAACTAACTTAGTGTATCAGTCAGTATAATTCAGGTTATACCGCAGTAACAAATACATCCCCAAATTTCAGTGCCTTAAACCTCCAAAGACATATTTCTAGGACCCACTGACTCATGAGTCCTAGGCTGGAGGAGGCTTCATCATGTGGCATATCACCATGGCAGGTGGGGAGTGAGTATGCAAAATAGCGTGCTGGCTCTTACAACTTCAGCCCAGAAGTGACATGCATCGCTCCTGCTCACACGTCATGGTCCAAAGCAAGTCACAGGGTCAAACGTAACTTCGAGGAGGATGGGAAGCATGCTCAGAAGAGGATTCTAAAATATTTATTGGGTGGGCAGCACGAAATACTGCTACACAAATGCAGAGTTCTTGCACAAGACCAGCCACATTAAAAATTGAAACTTCTCTCTTCCTTTCCACTCGCAAAACCATGAGCTTGGGCAGAGTCAGAAGTGTGGGTCTTTGGTTCAGGGGAAATTCAGAGTGGTCATCGACTCAGATTGTTCTCTGGCTTTCCGTGGTTGTGGTCAAGAAAACTTGCAGGATTCCTGGAATAAACTTCTGTGCCCAAGCTTGTAAATCCAATTAATCAGTACGCATCAATAACATGCATTCAAGTTCACGAGTTTGTTGGTCAACATTACAAAAGAAGAAACATAGAATTTCTCCCAGCTCCCAATTATTGTACGGAGATAATAACTAGATTGAAAAAGGAAAGAAAAATGTTGATTTTTTTTTTTTGCTCATGATATAATGAAATCAAAGATTCAGTAGCTGAACTGTTTCCTGCCTTGAACTGGTCTCCTGTCTGACTAGGAATCTTTGAATGCCTTAGAATGAAATAAACATTATGGATCATCGTGATCTCCATGATGTAGAGGAAAAAAAAAACGCTAGAAAGTCTTAATTAATTTCCTCAGTAAATATTCTTTGAGACACTCGTCTCATCTGTCAGGCTCTGTGTTAAGGATTTGAATGTAGAGCAGGAAGGAAAACAGACACAGTCCTGACTCCACGGACCTTCGGACCTTCCAGTCTAGAGGGGCAAAAAGATCATCCTGAAAGCTGATGCTTATTCATGGCTCCTTTACAGGTGGCTGAGCACAGAGCTGTGAAATGCATTTGCATTTCATAAAGGACCTGAAAGCCTTGTGGTGGTTCGTTACTCCCTGTGGAAGAGGTGAGCACTAATTAGGGCTTTGAGCTGGTCTAGTCGAGGCTCAGGAAAATCTACTCTGGGCAAAAGTCAGTTCTGCTAGGGCAGAATTCAGGTAAGTCTCAGAACTCAGGTAACCTAGATTATGGATGCATCAATGCCTGGCCGTTTTCACAAACGTGCATCACAAGAACCAACCCTGTTCACAAGCTCTGGGTCCCCCATTTGCAGCCCGTGCTTTCTCTTAGTCGATATTCTCCACCCATGAATGAAGGATTCAGACAACTCAACTGCACACCTATTCGGTGCCAGGCACTGTGCACCTACAATTAATTATCTGCCTATGATTATCTGCAAAGTTAAGAAAGATGTCATCACTTTATAGGTGAAGCAATTGGAGCTCCGAAGAGGAAAAGACATATTCCTATTATTCCAGGGTTCAACATGGGTAGAAGCAGCCAGCATCCAACTCACCGTGTCTGAGCCGGAACTGGTCCCAAGGAGCTAAACTGCCCTCCCTACCCACGGCGGCCTCGGCCAGTGACGCGCCCAGACCCATAACCACGGCTCCTGCACACGTCCCTAAGTCCCCCTGCAATAACGCCAGCTTATGAAATCCGGGCAGCTCTGGCAGAAGCAGACTCATTTTGGGAACACCTGCCTCTCACAGCCCAGCACAGCACAGCACACCTACCCATTCTAATGAATCCAACACACACCGATGGAGCAGCTTCAACGCGGCAGGCCCCCGGGACTAAGGAGGGGAGCCCCGCACGGCCCTGCTCGGGAAGGGCTGAACATCGAGAGCGAGAGAGAAGCTCAGAACTACAGCAAGCGTAAGGCACGGTCAGGGGTACGGGGCAGCAGAACACGAGGCAGGGGCCGAGAGAGAGAGAGAGAGACCTCCTGCTTGGGAAGGCAGAAGAAGGCGCCCTTTCTTCCCGAAGCTGGTGAGCTGGAGGAGGAGGAGGAGTCGTTTTTCTAGAACTCACCAGGCCTGACCCATTTTCATGGAGGCCCCAGGGGGAGCGGGTTGTAGGAGACAGGCGCAGTCTGAGAAGCTGCCTGGCAGGTGAGTCGAGAAGAAAGGACGCTGTGGACACTTTCGAAGTCTCATCTGAGAGGGAGCCATCTGGTGCTTAGTACCAAGCAAACGTCTTTTTATTGTCTCCAGGCCTCTGGTGTCTGGTGGACTGTCCCCTGGGGAGTTTGCGGGGTAAAGGGACCAGTGGTGGCTCCCTGGGCGGGCAGGGCTGCACCCGTGAAGCCTGCCTGGTCCCAGACCCCAGGGCGAGCTGCTCAGCAGACAGCCCTCCCTGTAAGGAGCCCCCTGCATGTTCACTGCCTCCCTGTGCCTATCCCCTTGTGGGATAAGCATGGGCTTTTAATCCCGCCAGTTACTTTTGGCAAAAAAAAAAAAAAAAACAGTCTAAATGTTAATCCACTTGGAGAGAGGACCAATCCATGTCCTCTGCTGCCCGTATCTTTTGTTTCTCGTCTCTGGATCTTTAAATCTCATTATGAAGCCAGCGCGAACCCCCGCCTGCCTGTCTCCTGCCCTTCAGGCAGCCTTTTAAAGGTTTCTCTGCGCTAAGTCCCCTCACGCTCTTCACTAACAGGGAGCCTTTCATCCGGAAGTGACTCAGCTCTTGAAAGAGCCACGCACAGCCCCGCTGCACCCCTGTGAGGAGGGAGGGGACCGAGGCTGGCTCTCCTCGCCCTCAGAGACGACACAGCATGGACGGTTCCCTGATTCTGTCCAGGAGTCCAGCTCCTCCAGCCACCCGAGAACAGCAAGGGCACCGGCCACCACGTCCTGCCCTCTCGAGCTTCTGCAGGAGTGGACTTGTGCTCCAAAAGGGAACTTGCCCTATTCCTTCCTACCCTGGATCCTCCCTCCGCATGCCCTGTTTGGGAAAATGGCATCCACCAACCACCCCGGCCTGGAACTTTCAACTGTCCTAAAGCTTTCGGCACTGGCCGGCTCTCCAAGGCTCGTGCCTCCTCTCCAGGTCTCCGCCACATGGCAGGGCCGCCCCCTCACCTGGCTGGCTGCCACGGCCGGCTCGCCGCACACCCCCATCCTCACGTGCTTTCCTCTCAATCCACCCGCCAGGCGCCTGTCGGAATAATCTTTCGAAAACGCACACTCAGGTAGGTCGCGCCTCTGCTTAAACCCCTGGTCCTACAGGGCCAGATTTAAACTCCTCGGCCTGGCACCGGAGCCCCATGCACATCCGACCTCATTTTGCACCTGTTGCCCTCGGCGCTCTCCATCACTGGCCGGTGCTGGAGCCTAAGGCTTCCTCTTACATTCGCGCATGCTCCGTGCACTGGTGTCACCTCCTGTCAAGGGGAATCCCTGCCCCCCGCCCCCACCGTCAAAGGCGGGCTCAAGACTGGTCTCCAGCTGGCGCCGACCCCTTGCTGCTTTGTGTCACGTTGTCCCTCCAGGGGTTTCCTGTTAGAGCACAGGGTTAGGTTATCATTTACTTATCATTTGTTCGTGCATTCATTCCTTCTCAATCACGGCCACGTACCTTGCCGGGACCCAGCACAGCGCCTTGCAAAAGAGTCATTCACTAAAGTTTGCATGATGAGGAGGACCCTCATATCTGTTTATGAGAAAGGCAAAACAGATAGGGAAACTGAGGCCAAGCGTAGTTAAGGGATTTCCCCAGGCTCATGCTGTTAGTATACGCAGCAAAGCAATGGCTAAAATGCAACTCTTCTGCTTTCTACATCAATTATACTTCTCTGGCTCCCTAAAACCAAGAAATCTATCAAGCTACTTGTAGGGGAGAGCTTGTATTCCCTGTACATGGAACAGATCACATTCACTCAAATATTCCACCAGCATTTCCGAGGGTTTGGGGTGAGCCAGACACTGTGCTAGATACTGAGGCCACAGAAGAGCACAAGACAGAAAGATACCCTTTCACACCGGAAACTTTCTTCAGAAACAGACACAAAGACAGGTCGCGAAGTAGATAAATCAGGTAGAAGTGAGCGGGCAGGGGCCAGAGCAGGGAGAAGCTTCAGGCCATCATCGGGAGCTGGAATTTTATTCTGAGAGCAGCCATTGGCTTCTGCAGGTGGGGCTTTGATGGCTGTGGGGACACGAGTTTGGAATAGACTGGATGCGGGGAGGTGAGCTAAGCGTTAACGCATGGCTCCTGAAGAGAAGTGATAGTTAGTGGCTTGGTGACAGTTGGCGGTGGGGACATGTGAACAGATTTGAATTTGTTTCAGAGGAAGCCCGCCGATACTGGCTGATGGATGGACGGTGGTTAGAATCTTGGATCTAGAAGAACGATCACGAGCCATCGCTCTCATTTGCCTGTATCCAGCTGAGCACTGCCAAGGCAGGGAGTGAGGGTTCTTGAGTCGTCAGAGTTTCCAGCACTTGGTCACCACCGGCTATTTCTATGAACCACCTCGTGACACTTTCGTATGTGAATTATATTATCAAAGCGCTTCTTGGGGTGGGGCGGTCAGGCATTTTCTTGTATCTCCAGAGACTAAGGATGATAGTCCCAGGCCCTGGTCTTGGAACAGTCTGGGTTTGTGTGTGACTTCTGTGCTTCGTAGGGTCTGACAGGAGGGCCAGCATGGTATAGGAAAAGCACGGGATTTGAGGCTGTGTAGGCCCTGTTTCAAGCTGTGCGACCTTGAGAAAATACTTTTAATCTCTCTAAGCCTCAGTGGTCTCATCGGTAAAAGGGTCATCAAGAATACACGGCTTACGGAATTCATGCGAAATTTTAATGACATAAATGAAGTACTCAGCAGGCACTCAGTGAGTGACTTTTGGTTCTCCCCAGAACCAGGAAGGGGGAAGCAGAAGGCTCAGGTAAAGGAGGGAGCAGTCTTCACATTCCCTTGGGCCCTGATGTAACTGTACCTCCAGCACCAGAATCCTCCTGTTGCTGGAGAGATGCTCACCTAGTTTTAGGGGAGCAAATATTTCCTCCTGGCTCATGGAAACCCAAGGAGATACCATATGGGGCATGAAGCAATCCTTTTAACCAGCCAGTGGCTGGCAGTTTTCTGTCCCCAGTTAGAGCAGCCATTGGCTTCTCTCTGCCCGTAATAAGAGCGGCCTGGACCACCACAGGGGGAATGATGACAGTGTGATGAAGATGCCCAGCTTCAGCCCCTCCTGTGGCATCCGGGGTTTTGATTCTGGGGCTGGGGGTTTAGGTGGGAAGTATAAGAGGGGACCTATGTGATGACCCTTCTCTTATTGACTTTCACAGGAACGTGTGGTTTCAGGTGGGTGAGGAGAGAAGGGCCCCTCTCTCTGTGGACAGGTGTGCGCTCCTGTGAAGTCGTTCCTGGCAGATCATTCGCTCGGAGACGAGGTCGTCTTCAGACTGGAAGCCGGAACTGGGAAGGCGGGCCCTTAGGTGGGCAGGCTTTTCAGGCCCAGGCCTCTGGCCTCCTCCGTGAGGACTTTGAGGAGTCTCGATCAAGAATTGCAGGTTGGTGTGACATTGATTGGCAGTTGACCTTGAACCTGGAGTCTGCACCCAGGGTAGAAGACTGCCCGGGTCATTGGTGATGCAGCCTGTCCACTGTGATCTGGCCGCATCTGGAGTGGTGATTGACAAGAGCCTTCCAGGGTGACAGGGCCTGAAGGTGACCCCCAGCACACGCAGGCAGCAGGACAACCAGGCAGGGGGCCTCCCCACTCCCCACAGGGGTCATATGTGAGCGATGGATGGATAAACCACATGTGCAAGCCCGGTGATCCGGCTGCTTTTTGTTGCCATTGTTGATTTATCTTTTTTGATCCCTTAGCCATCAGTGTAATTGTCCAAAAATGTGGCTGGGTGTCTGCTTGGTCACAGGGCTTGGTGGAAGATACATGTCTGGGCTGAAGTGCGGGCTCATGAGAACAGTGGGACAGGCAGTGGATGGTGCCCTAAGACCCCGAGGCTCATGTCCGGACCCAGGCCCCCTTCTCCTCATGTGGCATCCCCTCCATTGCTAGCTACAGGTGAGCTGCATTCAGTACTCTGTAGACAGCACTGCATTCTTCTAGTTTCAGCTTTTTTCAGAATGTTGCCAAAGACGATCGCTAAGATAGTTAATCAAGCATTTTAATTCTTAATCCCATTAGGAAAAAAAGGGAAAACTACATAGAAAAAAAGGCAACCAAGAAGACTTAAACTGAGTGAGAACTTACCAAGTATTTGTATGTTTTCCTTTCTTTTTTCTTAAGCCACTTTATTGGGGGTATGGCAGCCATATAAAAGGCTGTACATATTTAATGAGTTAGGGGACAAACCCATCACCACCACCTAGCCATAGACATATATGTGTCACCTCCCAAAGTTTCCTTCCACTTCTATTATTATTATTATTATTATTATTATTATTTCTGGTAAGAACGCTCATCTTGCAATTATCCCATGAAGTCAGTAGTACTGTCACCATCTAATTGATGATGAAGCTGAGGCTCAGAGAGGTCCAGGAAGAAGTCTCAAGTCTCAAACCTAGCCCAAGGCAGAGCCACAGCCCCCAGCCCCGGATATGCCCGTTCCCAGTGCGCATGCTCCTTGGCGCCGCCCCGCTCCTGCTCCCTGGGCGTCTTGGGGTCGGCGTTCCTGGCGGAGCCTCCTGGGGAGTGTGGGCCCCCAGAGGGCTGAGCAGGGGCAGGGACTGCAGCCCAGGGAGGAGCCAGGAAGTTCCACCTCGGGGTGCGGCAGGCAGAAGGCTGGGTTAGGGCCGGGAGCATCTTCCCTGCCAAAAGGGCCTGCTGTGACCCGAGGTACCCAAGACGTCTGTTGGATGCTTGACCCCACGGGAGACCTAGAGGCTGAACGACATTGTGTCTAAAGGACCCCTCCGGACCTCCTGTCCCAGCCTCTGTGCTAAAACTGCTCTTAACCACAAGATTTGCTGTATGGATTTTTATTAATAAAAATTTCAAAGCACGGCATGAGATGTTAGCTATGCGACTTGCACTGAGTTTGAAGGAGGATTGTGTAGCTAAATCACGGAGCAAGGTGTCCTTGGGTTCTTTGTGTGTGTGCGTGCGTGTGTGTGTGCGTGCGTGTGTGTGCGTGTATGTGTGTGTGTGTGTTCAGGGTGGAGGTTGTGGGTTGGGGGTAGACACAATCTGACTTGATGTCGCTAGGAATATTCTTAGAGACTTTATGAATACTCTGTAATTACATTATCTGTACTTTGGGGCTAGCATTATTGTTCATTGACAAAACACTCCTTGCTAATGACAATAAACAAAGGATTTCAGTTCTCGAAAGAAAGGATCCCAGTAGCTTCTCTTTGCTTGAAGCAGCCCAAAATACCTACCCGGATTTTTTTTTTTTTCTTTTTAATGGCTGAGATAGGCACACCTGAGACCATTTTTCATCACAGTTACATCTGTACAGCTTCCAAACAAGGAAGTGTATCTTCAGACCTTCTGCCTGCCTCGGCAGAGAGATTAGAGGGCTTTTGCATGTGACATTTCAGCTGAAGCCTGGATTTTGTGTGCCTAAATAGGGATGCTTACTCCAGCACTGTTGTCTTCGGATTTTGGTGTGTTGTAGAGACATGTGTGAGGGAGAAAGGAATTGACATTTGCAGCCTACTGTGTTTTCCAGACAGGAGGGGAAGAGGAAAGAGAAAGCACAGGCACCACCCACCCTGCCTGCCTGGATGGGTTTTGAGAGAAGTGGCAGCGTAGTCAAAAACTGGGCTCTGCCTCTGGTGGAATTTTAGTGCTGTCATATACTGTGTGACCTGCAGCAAGTCACCTTACCTCTCTGAACCTCACATGCAACACGGAAAGAGTAACAGTACCTCCCTTACCGCATGGCGAAGCTGGAAAGCGCACTTAGCACGGTGTTGGTACAGGGAGTGTTTCTACGTAATTGGCTGTCGTTTTTAAGATGTGCTCAAGAGATAGGCGGTGGGTGAGTGGAGAATGTTTGTTCTGATCACAGGATGCGTTGGGCAGCGTTTTCAGTTTTCAGTTGTGCCAGGAAGAAAGCCTAACGAGGTGCCAGCCTCCCCCAGGAACCTTGTGGCTTCTGATGGGCTCCAGCAAGGACGGCTGCTAATCTTTCTGTTTAACTGTGGCCATCTGCATTCTGCAGCATCGCAGCCAGGAACCCCTCCTGGAGCCGGGTGGAATCAGGACGGGGCTGCCATCGCAGGGGCCGAGGGGGCTGGGAGGCTTCCAGAGCTGTGCCCAGCTACGATTACTCACCTTTGCCATGCGCCAGGCAGGCCCTGTTCTGAGCATTGCATGCCTAGAACCACAATTCCCCCCACGGGCACTGTGGTTTTCCCCACGTTACAGGTGGTGAACCCGGGACAGAGAGGTTCAGCTGGAAAGTCTCTTGAGGTCTCAAGGCTTATGAGTGACAGAACTGGGATGTGAGTCCAGGCAGTCTGGCTCCACCTCGCCCCCGACACTGTGCTCTGTGGCCTCCCTGGAGCCAGCAGATCTGAGGATGGCGCGAATATAATGTCTGTTAGGAGTGCGGATGCAAATTAGTAACGGGACGTTGGCTCTCTGACCCACAGAAGAGCAACGTAGCCAGGGCAGGTCATCACCTGGGTGCCTGGAGGTGGCCTGGCTTAAATGTCCTATGTGTCTGTGCGTGCACGCTCTGTCTGTCTGTCTGTCTGTCTGTCTCTTTCTGTCTGTGTCTCCTTGTTTCTGTTTCTGTCTCTGTCTCTCTGTCTCTCTCTCTCTCTCTCTCTCTCTCTCACACACACACACACACACGACACACACCTCTTTGTGGGTCTTTTTAAGCATGTCATGAGGCTTAGACAGGCAGGTGAGAAACAGTATGAAGATCACAAGTAGACGTTGCATAATTGAATTCAGGAGTTTGGAAGACGGGAAAAAAATGGATTCCCAAACACTGCGCTTGCTGGCGGGCTCTCACGCATCCATCTCATTTCCATTCACCCTGAAACCAGAGGTCAGCTGACAGTCACAGAGCACGTGCCCTGATCTACGCCCTCCTGCCTGTCCTCCCCACGAGTACAGGGTCCTATAAATCAGCCACGAGGAGGGCTTAGCAATTAAGGAACCTGGCACCTACATGATTGCTCGGTCCCCAGGGGTTTCCAAACCTTTCTGAGTCATGAATCTCTATGTTCAGTCGAAATCCTCCTCAGACCCCCACGGAGTGAGGGAGCAGGGCGTGGAGCAGCTCTGCTCTGCTCTGCGGGAAGCCAGGGGGTCCCAGGACCGTGCCCCCTGCCCCACGCCAAAATCCCGGGGAGCGGCTCTCGGTTCTCCTTCACGCGGCGACCTGCTTCCTCCTCTTCCGCTCTCCGCTCTCATCTTCCACGTGCCCGTGGCCCGCTGGTTAGCACAGGCACGGCGAGCGGACGGCTCTGGGCCCAGGCGTAACACGCGCTCTGCGCCCGGCAGACTGCTTTAGAGGCTGGGAACACGGATCGTGGGGTCACGCGGCCTGCGTCCAAAGCCCAGCTTCCCTGCTTCCGAGCTGTGTGGTCCTGGCAGTTTCTTAGCCTCTCTGTGCCTTAATTTTCTCATCGGTAAGACGGGGTCGAAATAATAGCAAACTATCCCAGTGGGTGGTTGTGAGCTTTAACTGGAGATACATATCTATATCTATATCTATATCTATATCTATATCTATATCTATATCTATATCTATATCTATATCTATATCTATATCTATATCTATATCTATATCTATATCTATATCTAATCTATATCTATATCTATATCTATATCTATATCTATATCTATATCTAATCTATATCTATATCTATATCTATATCTATATCTATATCTATATCTATATCTATATCTATATCTATATCATCTATATCTATATCATCTATATCTATATCATATCTATCTATATATGTCTCTAGTTAATATACATATTATATATTATAGATACATATAGAGATCTCTCTCTATAATATATTTATAAATATATTTATAGATATTATATATTTATATATAAATATATATAAATATATATAATATACATTATATTAGATATAATATAATAGATATATAGAGATCTCTCTCTCTCTCTCTCTCTCTCTACACACACACATATATATATATATATATATATATATATATATATATATATATATATTTACCTAGAACAAATCCTGGTAAGTGCTCAATATTGTTAGACATTATTATTTACATAATCTTTTCTTTCTTCTCAGAAGTGAGTTTCAATGTATACTAAGTTGCAGATGACAAGCTTTCTGATAAATAAGCATCTGCCCCACCCCCCTCCCCGCCTCCTGAGAGGAGAAAAAGCAGAGAAATACTGGAAAGAAGAGAAAGAGGTTTTATGGAGAGCAGAAAAGCCACAGAAAAGGAACCTCATGGTCCGTGAAAGATGGGACCCCACCCCTACCCCAGTATCTCAGACCATTCGCCACAGAGTCTTGAGCAGTTTAAGAAACGGGGCAGTACCTTCTGTGAACCTAAGGGCACACAGAGACTCGCTGGAATTCTGCATAACAGTTTTGTTTTATGAACCAGCACTGCCTCACCCAACCATTTTATAGTCAGTCATTTCCTTTCTCTCTTTTTCTTTTTGGAGCTGGGCACACTTTTATTAGGTGACATGCCGAGGCATTTCGAGACACGTCAGGCCTCACGGCCCTGCTCCAGGTGCTAGGCCAGGGCAGCGTCACACATTCCGGCCGGAAGACGCCCCGAGGGGCTGGAGAAGCTGCAGGGCAGAAATGCCAGGTGACTCTGGAAATCACTAGCCTGCTAAATATAGTGGTGATCACGCGGGTATTCTGTTGATTTTTTTTTTCTAATCACAGTTTACTGGAGGCCTTAACCTTTAGAATTCTTAACAGCAGGAAGGCTGGCAAAGCTGTTCTCCCTTCCTCTTGCGGTGAATATCTTTGTGGAGTAATTAAAGCAGGGTATCGTTACCTTGGTTTCACAGAACCAGGGCTAGACTGTAACTGCTTGGTGCCCGGAGCCAAGGGGTCAAGAAATAAACAGACACTGGTTGAGCGGAAGCAAGGGCACGAGGAGGCCCAGACCTGGGGTCCAAGGCCCAGAACACCACAGGCATCAAAAGTTGGGTTAGAGGATGCCATCCGGGAATTCTCCAGTTTTTTAAAAAAGCTGAGATCCTTAAGAGGTAAGTCCGACATGAATGTAACTGGATCTAAGGTAAAAATTAAAAGAAGCATTGGACATATATGACCATAAGATATATATATATATATATATATATATATATATATATATATATATATATATATATATGGCATATAAATACAATTATAAGACATATACATACAAGTCATTATAGGAATCATTACGACCGAGGGAGTGAGAATGGTGGTCAAAAGACACATTTCTCTCCTCCTCCTCACGGTTTTGACTTTGACAGAGTCTGGTGGTCAAATATTTTAGTTTGGTGAGGCCACAGCGGGTTGGGGGAGAGCTCCAGGTAGACGTGTGGTTTTGTTGAGACTGAGTCCAATGGCTCTCTTGGCCCTGGGCTTGCAGAAGGATAGGCCTTGGGTCAAGTTCATCCAGAATCAGCAATGAACTCCCAGAGGAACAAAAGAATAGGACAGATGCTGTATCTGTAGGGAAAGCAGAAAGGGTGTAGGAAAGGAATAACCCTCCACCTCCCAAGATTCTGGGGTCACTGGAGAAAAGCAAGATAAGTTGGAAGACGCTCAACGCTCTGAGGCCCCCCGTGAAAACTCCTAGTTTGTAATTTTAGTTTTTTAATCTAATAAATATTTGTTGAGATGCCAGACACTGTTTTGAGTACTGGAGAATGAGGAAACAAAAATTAACGAAGAGACAATCCCTGAACTTAGTTTAAACTTACTGAGCAATATGGCAAGTGGAGAAGAGGATGAAATTATTCAGTGTTCTGTTTCCAAGTTGGTGGAGTGAGGATGGGTCCCCCTTCTAAATCCCAGTGTGGCCCCGTGGCCCCGGTTGGAGCATTTGTCTGAGTTTAGGGCAGAGGACAGGATGACAGAGGGATCGCTGTTAAATCTCATCTTTTTTTTTTTTTTTTTCAGTGTGGGAAATGCTACTTGGGTCTAGGGGACTTCAATCTCTTTACTAATTTGCTCTATTTTTGGCCATAGTGCCTGAGAAGAATGAACTTGTCAGCATCTTTATTCGTATCCCTTTGGGGAAGAGAGGCAGGCAGAAGGGCAGTCAGAAACCCGACTGCTCGTTCCGCCTCTCAGGGTTGGCTTCTGAGCCAAGGCAGCGGCTCAGGTAATTAGAGCGGGTCCTGACGGGGGTGCTTTGTTCCAAGTTCAACCACAGGCTGGGACGGAGGACTCCGCATGCCCACCTGCCTCGTAACAGCTTTGCCGACCTTCTCCAAAGAAAAAGTCCTTAGAACGTTGAGTTAGGATCTGTTTCTTATAAAATCACGTTTATAGCCCTGTATTTCGACCAATTCTAATGACCTCTTCTTAGAATAGACTTCTCCCGGGCCTTGGAGGATATTTCAAACCCTGATCCAAGTAAAATCAAGCCTACTTCTTGCTTCGAAAGCTGATTGTGATATGATGAGTTTCAGCGAAAGTTCCCTCTCTTTTTCCCCAAAAGAAACATACCTCTTATCTCCGGGGCTCTCCGGGGCTCCAAGGAACCAGTGTCATTTGGTTCCTTAACCTTTCATGGAAGACGCCGAATGTCAGGGAACTAATGAGGAAGAGCAAAAATATTCTTGCGTCTTTTACTGCCATTTTTCTCTATCTCCCCAGGGAGGTTCTCTCCATCCCTCTCATCATCGAGCATCATTTGAAGTCACTGACCATCTTCTTCGCACGTCTGGAGAGTAGGCTGGTTCATTTCAGAGACCACTGTGGGGTCCAGAGCAATGGAAGTGCTTGCATCGCTTTTGCTTTATCCTTACAAAATACCCTTTAGGTAAGAAAAAAAAAAAAGCCCTCATGGGCTCATGAAGTCAAGAGCTCCCTGGAACACCTTGAACTTGGCTGTGTCCGGTGGCTTTTCTCCCTCACCTCCCTTCTTTTACACACTAACCTCTATCATTTCAGATGATTCAAGGGAGTCAAAGGGTTTCGGAGGTCTCTGGTTCCTTTTATGCTTTGAATGGGGCTAAAATCACCAGCATCGCTGAGAGAAAACATTTTTATAGACTTTCTAAATCTCCCCACTGCTGGGAAGAATTAAAGGGGGAAAAAAAAAGAAGAAGCATTTCTCTTGTCTCTTTATTTCTAATCACTTTGTCTTTCTAGCGGGAGTGAAGCACCATGAGAAATGGTGCTCTTTTACGACAAGGACTCATTTGCCCATAACGAACACTGAGTACAAAAGAAAATTTAAAAAAAGAAAAAAAGAAAAAAGAAAAAAACCAACCCTATGCTTAGAGAGACCATTAGGAACGATTTGACATTTATTGAACAACAGATGGCGATTAAAAGCATAAAAGCTAGATTGCCTTGCTAGAAACAAAGGGTAGTTCTACTGAGAAAGTCTAACGTTTCAATTAAAATACCTCTCAATGTCAATTAAATCATATGAAGATAAGACGGAAAATGGTTTCGAGCTGCACTATAATCAATAGTGCCGTTAAAATCCTCATCAAGAAGCACCCAAGTTTTCAGTTTGACAGCTTGCTGAAAGATTAGCCAAAGCTTCGGGAAACCATTTCCTTCAGTGTAGGGTTCAAAAGGTAAACACGTAACCAGGAGTGCTTCGCACGTATTAAACAGATTTATTTCAGCGATGAGAAGGAAGCTTCACTGCCTTCGCTTTGTCTCAAATTTCATCCCCTTTTCAGTATGGATTAAACGTTAGTGAGGGATGGGAAAATAACCTCATTATTTCCATGGCGAGGACCGCGTGTTAATGGTGGTGAGAGTCGTTGGGAAGCAGCTAGTTGGGGAGGAGAGAGAAGGGATTTGACAGTGAGGCGCTTGGTTTTTAAATCCCAGCTCAGTCACTTCAGCCAAGTGTTTTACACGATCAGAATTTGTCTTCTCATTTGTAAAATTATCATCATGTTCTAGGGTCTCGGTGAATGAGGGCTCCTATTTTAGCTATCTATTTTTGGGGCAGAACCTCACGATATATAATTGATTCTAGCAGATTTGCCCCAAACTGTAGTCATTAGGACACTAGTTCTGCTGTGTAGTCAGTGCCAAAAGCTTACTACTGTGTGCTGTGTTAATTATGTCTGCCTAAAATTCATATATAGTCATGATTCCTAGAACTTGAGAAAGTGGCTGTTCAGTAATAGGGTTGTCGTGGTGTGATTCCATGAGCCAAGGAATGTCAACGATTTTTCGCAAGGCACCCCAAGCCAGGGGAGTGGCTTGGGACGGATTATCCTCAGGGCCATCAGAAGGAAGCCATCTTTCCAACAGCTTGATCTGGGGCTTCAGGCCTCTCACACCTCGAGACAATACATTTCTGTTGTTTAGGGCTCCCTCTTAGTGGTACTTCGCTATAGCAGGCCTAGAAAACTCATACGCTCTGGACGTCAAATACATTTGGGAAACATTGGTGCCCCGTCCTGCTTTTGGGGTTCATAAAGCAGTTTACCAAAGCCAAGGCTCTGAGGAATTACACTAAGAATTATCTCCATCTCTAAATGATCTTATCTAGGCCAGTGTCTCCCAAACTTTTGACGATGAAGGACTCCCTCTTCTCTCCTTCCTCTGCATAAATGCCTACTTACCTAATTTGGAATGACCATGTGAAAATGCTCTGGGATGTTTTGCCTTCCATCCCACCTCCCAACTTCTATCGCTCCCACTCCCTCCTCTCGGTCCCAGGGTGTCCACTCCAGTTCTGGCTCCCTCACCAGCCACAACCAGTCCTGGTCCCTTAGTCATCACTAAGGTGCCCATCTGGGGCCCTCACCCTTTTTCTCCACCTCTGCTCTCTGGGCATCAGGCGTTGCTTGAGAAAGCAATGAAAGCCAGACAGATGATGAGTTTGGATCCACGGCAGTGAAGCGTAGTACGTTTCACGCTGAGTCTCCACTGCTGCTCAGCAAACCTTACTTTCCTGTATTTTTTTCTGCATCGCTTGCCTGCCTCTCTTCACCTAGTCAGTGGCCCACTACGAGCCGACTCCTATGCTAGTCACTGGGTGGGTAGGAAGGTGCGTAGGGGAAGGAGCTGATGATGGACCCCTTTCCTCAGATGTCTGACAGAAAAGATAAACCACCACTACAAGGAAAGAAACCTTCACTTGTGTACTATCCTACTAAACAAAAAAAGGGAATAAAGAGTGAATGCAATTTGCTGGCCAAGGTTGGGGAGTATTTTTCAGGTAGAGGAATAGTAGTTGTAGCCAAAAATTTTCAAGTTCTGGTCTGATGTTAGGTTCCTATTACAGGGAGAATAGGGTGCACATCTACAAAGGAGACAGAGATAAAAATATTACCATGCTAAGGCGTTTGTCCTGTCGGGCAGTGGGAGTGTTCAAGGCCTGTACACAGTGGTCAGATTTTCATCTAAGAAACGTGATTATGGGATTATAAGGGACTTTAATATTTTTTTATGTGTCCTTTTTGGCATTTTCAAAATTCTCTGCCTGCTTTAGTTTTTGGAAATGTTACATGTGTTGCATGAATATAATTTTGATTAAAAAAGATTAAAAAATTCAGAGCTATACAGAGAAAATCCTGGCTTTTCTCACCACTCCCTCCACCAGCTAACCCCAGTAAATCTGGTTTATTTGTTAGTCCCTCACTTATCTCTTTATGCATGTGTGTGTGTGTGTAGATGTGTACACACACATCCATATAACCATCTATGTGTATACACACACAGACGCATATATATACAGACACACTGTGACTCAAATTTCTTAGTTTAAAAACAGAAACACAATAATGCTATACCTCTGTTTAGTGACTCATATATTTTCTCATTCGTTGTTTTATGAAACTCTTTCCTCATATGGGTTTATCTGATTCTTTTTTTTGCATTAATTTTTTAAAAATTATTTATTTAAATTAGTTTCCAGTATAGAGTACATTGGTTAGACATATATATAGTTCATAAAATAATTCCCCCAATTGCTCCCTCCCTCCCCTGGCCCTCCACCTAGCCATCGTATTAATACTAACTGCATTCCCTCTGCCATGCTCCCCATCCCTGTGACCGACTATCAACTACTAATTTGTACTTCTTTAACCCTTCACCCCACTCTCCCAACCTCCAAACCCCCTCATTCTTTATAATAGTTTCATAGTATTCCATAGAACACATGTCATCTAATTAATTTTAACCACTCCCTCATTGAAAGAACTTGCTATTATCAGCAGTACTTCAAGGGTATTTTGTACATAAATTTCGTGCACATATGAAAGCGTTTTTTTAAAACTGCTAGCAGTAGAGTTGTCGGATCAAAGAGTATAGCATTTAAATTTTTGAAAAATATTGTCAAATGACTTTCAAAATGGCCTAAGTGAGTCATTCTTCTACTATGTTTTTCAATGAATGCAATTATCAATACTTTAAGTTTTTTCCAATTTGGGGGCCAAAATTTTTATTTAAAAATATTCATCTTCTTTATTAATAATGAAGCTAAGGATTTTTTCATATGTATATTGCCTATTTATATCCATTATTCTGTAAATTCCCAGGTTTTATCTTTTGTCCATTTTTAAACTTCAGGCTAACCTTTGTCTTATTAATATGTAGAAGCTTTTTATATAATCTGTATATTAATTATACATCATTTAAATATTTAATATTTAAAAATTTTCTTCAACCCAATACTTGTCTTTTTAATTTTAATTTTAATTTTTTGTTTATTATTTTAAATATATTTTTTATTTTTAAATTATGGTTCATATATAATATTATATAGTTTCAGATGTACCAGACAGTGGTTAAACATTTATATAACTTACAAAGTGATCGCTCTGATAAATCTAGTACCCATTTGACAACCTACATCGTTACCGCATTATTGATTATATTCTTTATGTTACACTTTTTTACCCACCCCCTAATTCCCCTCACATCTGGCAACTATCAAAATGTTATCTGTTCTTATGAGTTTGTTTCTGTTTTGTTTATTTTTTACTTTGTTCTTTAGATTCCACATGTAAGGGAAATCATATGGCATTTGTCTACTTAACACAATACTCTCCATGTCCATTGATGTTGTTGCAGGTGGCGATATTTCATTCTTTTGTTTTATGGCTGGGTCATATTCCAATGTATATATGTACCAACTCTTCTTTATCCATTGATGCATTGATGGACACTTAAGTAGCCTCCATATCGTAAATGTTGTATATAATGATGCAATGAAAGTATGGATTTGCATGTCCCTTTGAAGTAGTATTTTAGGTTTCTTCGGATAAATTCCCAGAAGTGAGATAAGTGGGTCCTTCTTTGTCCCTTGTTATAGCATTTTTAAAAAGTCTACTTTGTCTGGAATAAGTATTGCTACTCCAGTTTTTTTGTTTCTTTGTTTTTTTCTTTTCATAAAACATCTTTTTCTATCCCTTTACTTTCAGTCTACGTGTATATTTTGATCTGAAGTGAGTCTCTTGTAGGCAGTGTATATAAAGGTCTTGTTTTCTTATCCATTCAGCCATCCTATCTTTTGACTGGAGAATTTAATCTATTTTACATTTAAAGTAATTGTTTCTAGATATGTAGTTGTTGCCATTTTATTATTCATATTTTTTATCTTTTTTTTTTTTGTATGTGTTTTCTTCTTCTTAAAGAAGTCCCTCCAACATTTTCTATAATACAGACTTGGTGGTGATGAAATACTTTAGCTTTTACTTGTCTGGGAAGCCCTTTATCTGTCCTTTGATTTTGAATGATAGCCCTGCTAGGTAGAATAATCTTGTTTGTTGGTCCATGTTTTTCATCACTTTGAATATTTTATGACAGTCCTTCTGGCCTGCAAAGTTTCTGTTGAGAAATCAGCTGACAGTCTTATGGGAGATCCTTTGTAGGTAATGAACTGCTTTTCTCTTG
The DNA here is from genome assembly GCA_004027375.1 of Macroglossus sobrinus. NCBI lineage: Eukaryota > Metazoa > Chordata > Mammalia > Chiroptera > Pteropodidae > Macroglossus > Macroglossus sobrinus. Next base: position 1,393 of record PVKZ01006513.1, on the reverse strand, counting down.
CTGCTTTTAAGATTCTCTCTTTGTCTTTAACCTCTTTAATGATGATGTGTCTTGGTGTGGGCCTCTTTGGGTTCACCTTGTATGTCTATTTTTTTCACCAGGTTAGGAAAGTTTTCCATTATTATTATTTTTTTAAAGTAGATTTTCAATTCCTTACTCCCTCTCTTCTCCTTCTGGTACTCCTATGTTGAGAATTTTGGTACACTTGATGCTATCCCAGAGATCCCTTAAACTAGTCTCACTGTTTTGGATTCTTTGTTCTTTTTGATACTCCGATTGAGTGTTTTCTGTTACCTTATGTTCCAAATTGCTGGTTTGACCCTCTGTTTCATCTAACCTGCTATTGATTCCTCCTAAGGTATTCTCCATTTGAGTTATTGTAGTCTTCATTTCTGACTGGTTCTTTTTTACGTTTTCTATCTCCATTTCTGTATCTCTTTGTTAACTTTCTCACTGAGTTCATCTACTCCTCTCATAAGTTCATTGAGTATTCTTATAACTAGTGTTTTGAACTCTGCATCTAGTAGATTGCTTGTTTCCATTTTGTTTAGTTCTTTTTCTGGAGCTTTGTTCTGTTCTTTCATTTGGGACATGTTTCTTTGTCTCTCTATTTTGGCTGCCTCTCTGTGTTTGTTTTTAAGTAATTAGTAGGGTTGCTATGTTTTAGTAAAGTGGCCTTATGTAGTAGGTATCCATGAGGCCCAGTATGAAGTCTCCCTGCTCACCTAAGTCAGGTGCTTCCAGTGTGTCCACTGTGTGGGTTGTGTATGCCCTCTTGTTGTGGTTGAGCCTTGTTTTTTGTTTGCATGACAATGGAAGAGATTGACCTTCAGGCTGATTGGTTGTGAGGACTGGCCAACCACTACAGTGGAGGAGCTGTTATACAGGGGTCGACTCTCCAAAGCAGAATTTACTTTAGGAGGGCTCTGGTGCCTTCCAAGTGTGCCCTTTGCATGTAGCCCTGCGTGGTGCTCTGGCTCAGATTGAAGCCGGCCACTGGACTTGCAGGCCGGAACTTCCTGGGAGGGGCCCCATTACAGGCCAAGTTCAGCCAAAGCCTGTGCTCTGCCCAGAGCCACCTGGCATGAGCAGTTGCAGATGGCCAGGGCCACCTGGAAAGCAATCACAGATGGCCAGAGCCACCTGGCAAGCAATTGCAGATGGCCACCACCTGCAGTGGGCTTTGGAGGTACCTTGAGAAGCCAAGCCACAAACTGAAGCCGGCTGCCACTAGTGCTGGGCTTGGGGCTGCTCAGCGAGAGGTACAAAGCACGCCAAGGCCAGATTCTGCTTGTTTAGAAGTTGTGAACATTTGAGAGATTTTTAGGAAAGTCCACAGCATGAGCCAAGACAGGCCATTTGTATGGAATAAACCACTGGAGGCAGCTTGGGT